>JASGAU010394824.1:0-12796 GCA_030220045.1 Australoheros facetus
ACACACACACACACACACACACACACACACACACACACACACACACACACACACACACACACGCGCACACACACACACACACACACACACACACACACAGAAATGCATTAAAGCCAGTTTCCTGTGTTGATATTCAGGAGCCTTTCTGTGTTTATTTAAGTCTGTATCTCTGCTCTGTCGAGATAATGTGACAGGCAGAATTCAGTGATAAGCAGCTGTATCAGCACCAAGAACAACACATCAGTCTAATGGAACTGCTGTGATGAGCTTGTGTGTGTATATTTTTCACTTAGGGACAGTTTTATTAAGTGGGGCAAGTAAGTATGAGGCTGCAATCCAAAAAAAAAAAACCCATCGATGGAAGTGATGGAAAGTTCTGTGGGTGATCTATGAACATATCTAAACACAGATGCAGCCAGTTCATTTCAAGACTCAAGAAGACTCAAGAAGACTTTATTTGTCATTATATGTAAACATATAACGATTTTAGGTAATAGCCAGCATGTTACCAAGAGCAGGGCAGATTAGCAGGTCAGAAATGAGCCGACTTGATGACTTTTTATTCATGCCATGTGAGGCTGCAGGTATTTATGAAAGCCAATAAATAATAAATAATGGTTAGACTTTAATCTCAATCATTTCAGATCTGTTCTGTTACTTTCTGTAATTTGACAGGCGTTTCAGTGTAGTCTCTGTGTAACAGATCTGATGGTAGAGAGGGGAAAAAAAACTGCATGGAAAACAACTTGTGATGTTGCAAAGCTCTGTGTGTGCTTCAGAGAAAAGAAAGACACAATTTGCAGTATGTATGATTTATTTAAATACTCTCCACAAAAACTTTGGCATTCTGAAATGTAAACTCCCCAAAATACTTTGTATAGCCAAAAGTATCCCCTCACCCATCTAAATCATTGAATTCAGGTGTTCCAATTACTTCCATGGCCACAGGTGTATAAACCAAGCACAAAGTGGTAGGCTGTGTAAAATCCCAGAGCAGGGTCAGCAGATGCTGAGGTGCATATTGGACAGAGGTCACCAACTTTCTGCAGAGTCAATCACTACAGACCTCCAAATTTATGTGGCCTTCAGATTATCTCAAGAACACTGTGTAAAGAGCTTCATGGAATGGGTTTCCATGACTGAGCAGCTGCATCCAAGCCTTACATCACCAAGAGCAATACAAAGTGTTGGATGCAGTGGTGTAAAGCACGCCGCCACTGGACTCTAAAGCAGTGGAGACGTGTTATCTGGAGTGATGAATCACGGTTCTCCATCTGACAATCTGATGGACAAGTCTGGGTTTGGTGGTTGCCAGGAGAATGGTACTTGTCTGACTGCATTGTGCCAAGTGTAAAGTTTGGTGGTGGTGGTGGTGGTGGTGGGGTGGGGTATGGTGTGGGGTTGTTTTTCAGGAGTTGGGCTCAGCCCCTTAGTTCCAGTGAAAGGAATTCTTAATGCTTCCGCATACCAAGACATTTTGGACAATCTCATGCTCCCAACTTTGTGGGAACAGTTTGGGGATGGCCCCTTCCTGTTCCAACATGGATGTGTGAGTTTAGTGAGGAAGAACTTGACTGGCCTGCACAGAGTCCTGACCTCAACCTGATACAACACTTTTAGGATAATTATAGCGGAGACTGTGAGCCAGGCCTTCTCATCCAACATCAGTGTCTGACCTCACAAATGTGCTTCTGGAAGAATGGTCAAAAAATTCCCATAAACACTCCTAAACCTTGTGGAAAGACTTCCCCGAAGAGCTGAAGCCATTACAGCTGCAAAGGGTGGGCCGACATCATATTAAACCCCATGGATTAAGAATGGGACATCATTCAAGTTCATATGCATGTGAAGGCAGATGAGTAAATCCTCTTTGTAATATAGAGTACAAATGCTAGCTGCAAAGATAACTTCCAGCTGCAAAACACAGCTTTGTGCTAGTGCAGACAGTAAACATGAGCCTTAGCCTTTTGTCTAATTTTAAGTGGATGTGTTTGCCTGATGTGTGTATGTGTCTTGCACTCCTTCATTCTCTTCACAGCTCTGTTTCTCAGGCATATATTCAAAGTATAAATCTTAATGCTGTGTTGGAAACACTTCTACCTCTTTATTTAATATAACTACAGATAATATGATACCAGAGAGTAATGAGCTTGAGTTTCATCGCAATCTTATTATGCCTTTTTTGTTTTCCTTCTCACCATGCAGTAAATGTATTTTATCTAGCTACTAACTTCATCATCTGTTCCCGTTCATTAACAATATGATACGATCACGGTCTCATACCCACTTTTAATATCAGCACCTGAACAATAGGCAACAGAGTTTCTTGATGAAATTAACTATGATGTATATATATATATAAAATCAAAAGAAAACAATAGCTGTTTTCAATGCAATACACATGCGAGTCCACCCAAGCAAGGCTTTGATTAGACATCAAACAGGAAGAGGTTGTTTGTGATTTATTCAGACAGCTGTTTCAAAGTTCTGTTTGTCGAAATCTTTTGGTGATCTGATACAATCCCCCCTTTTTAAATTAACCCGCAAATACATTTAAAAGACCTGACTAACAATCCCCGTCTCTAAATCACTTCTAATTTCCCAATCCTTTATATGACGGCTGTTTAACGAATGGTTAAAAAGTGTTACACAAGGTATATAGTGCTTTATTGGGCACTGTTTTTTTTTTTTAATCTGTGAATGAATGCAGGTTGCTGATTAATATGTGTAAAAATCCACCTTTCATTACTCCAGCAGCCAGTGTTTGGCACACTATTGCCAGCGCTTTGCCTGCTTTCCAGCTTTTAGAACACTCACCAATTTTCCTGCCCAGTGGGTGGCAGGTCCACAATATGGCAATTCCATTTTATTCATCTGGTCTAAGTCCAACAGGTTGCCATGGATATATTGTAGTCCCAGCCACTGGGGACACATGCCAAAGCTCGCTTTTATGGTTGATTCCAGCAGGGGATGGTCCTTGCTAATTTAGGTGATACCACTTCATCCCTGACATGTCTCACTCTGGGCTGGGAGTTAAAGCAGGTGTTTAGCTTGAGCCTAAATTTGAATGTGATCATTCTCAGCAACAATAATTATTTTTGATTCTCTTGCAGTTGCATGAGCTGTGTAAACTTTGGTAACCTGTGATCATTTGGGAAAAATGTGTATTCTCTGAGTGGGTGGTGTCTGGAGGCTGATACGTGTCACTGAGTGAAATCGATTGTAAAGAAGGTGCTGCAACAAAAACCTCCAACAATAAGTTTATTTAATTTTATTTATAAATGTAAGGCCTTGTTTCTCCCTTGGTATCACCCCAATATAACACAGGGTATTCTAACATGGGCTTATGATCTGATTTAACTCCTCCCAGTCAGTGGTGGAATGAAGAATCCCAAGGGTGCTTACAGGGTAGATGTTATCAGGGGATAGTAGAAATATCTGTACATACAAAAATACAGGGGAGAAAAATGGGTTAAAAAAGGCATATGGATTTTAAAAAGGCAAATATATCATTAGAAAGAAAAAAAACAAAAACAAAAAAGAAATGAGGGAAGGTTAAAGAAATGGTCAAAGAGCCTCTGGGCTTTTCGTAGCCTTTCCTTCAATCAATAAAGCTCATTTCAACCATTGATCTCCCATATCCTGAACACACCTTTTACCCTATATGGGAGAAGAGGCTGAAAAATGGCAAGAATAAAATCCAAAAGACAATGAAAGCAGTACAGCTCAATACTTTTGACAGTGGTGAAGTAAAATAGTAGAAGAATGTAAAGGGAGATATTGGTGCGGTGGGACAGAGATAGTATAAATGAAGAGTATCGGGCATTGTCCTTATCATTAAGTAAGCTAAACTCATGAACCAGTGTCAGAAATGATCAGTTCCTCACCCACATCTCAAAAGAAAAACAAAATTACGCTGTTATGTTCACCATATAAAAATGTTTATCCCTTTTACACCTGCAACTGGAACCAAGAAAGCTCAATGAAATAGCCTGGATGGATAGGTATTTTCATTGTTGCGCTTCAATTTTGGCATCTAAGAGACCCTTTATGAAAAAATGAAAATTACTTCCCAGCTACTTTAATAAAGCAGGACACATCCTAACCACATAAAGCATACTTTTAGTATTGCTAGCACTCTTATTGTGCATATTTAAGTTAACTTCGCTAAGTTAAAGACTCAGGGCTAACAGGCCCCTGTTAGGGGCGGGGACTTTTAAACACTATCATGACATGATTTCTATTTTAGTTACCACCTGAGCTTCAGCAGGAGCTCTTATAACCACGCCATGTCTTCTTCTGTGGTGGTTTGTACCCGATCAACCAATGAACTTGTAGTAGTTATAACTTTAGTTACAGTTATAACTTTAGTTGCTCTAGTGTGGTTCACCCGTGATTTTCGCACAAAGAGCTGTGGTTGCAAGTGCCAGGTGTGAAAAATTTCATGGTAATGGTCAAGTATAAAAAATACTCAACATGGCTAGCCCAAACCTGGTGCCAGTCAAAAGTTTGGACACATTCACTTATTCATATGAATGGGTGAGTGTGTCCAAACCTTTGACTGGTCCTTTGAAAGTACTCTCCTCCTGGTCAGGGACTCAGAGGTAGGAACCATGTGGCAAGAACTCCAGTAAATTTAGATCATGGTTCCTCTGGTCAAAAGGTTGGTAAATGTCCTGTTGGAAATTTTCTGTTGAAGAAATCTATAGTGTTGTTTCTTTTGTCTTGTTAGCTAGCTTGCTTTGGCACGGGTTAGCACTCACTTGGTTTTTGGTTCCAGTTACTTGATTCTGCTCTGGGCATTTAGCTGATGGCCAGTAAATTCCTGGTAATTGTATATTAATACTCTCCAGTTAACAGATTCACTTCATATTGTAAAATTNCCCCCCCTCTGCTGTACAGCTGCTGAGATTACATTTACTGAGTTACAATTATGAACCAGTTGTGTTACTAAAAATAATAACCTTTATTCATCTTCGTTTAGCTGAAAACACAAGCACTTCACATCCTCATCCATGTGTATCACATACTGCCTTTCCCCATTATGAGGTGTCCCTTGGTGGCAGGCCATAACGCACTGGCTGCAGCAATATTGGAGTCTGAGCTACTAAGTTTGCTGCAGGAGGTTAGAGGCATGGCAGGGATGTAAGTCACTGTAACAGTAATATCAGCCCGGAGAATATGATTTACATCCTGTTTGGACCTTTGTATTTTGCATATTGATTAGCTTTCTTTTCACTCACTAATTTATTTTCCTTTTCCTTCGCTTCTTAATTTTAATTTTACTTTAGTTGCTAAAATTTATTTGATTAGATTTAGGGATTAAAACATGCTCCCTCACATCATTAAAATTGTACACTGAAATATGATGCTTGTCCAGTGCATGAAGCGTAATGCTAAAGGGCATGACATGTAGTAAGTTAGCAGTGACAGACTTGTTTCAGTTTTGCCATAACAAAGTGCATCCAGCATGGAAGGACACCTTGTGCATCAATGTGAGATACCAGCAGCTTTGATTAAAAACAGTAGTATTTGATGCCCCAGGAATGAAAATGGGCTGAACACTTCTTGCACCCTCCATATGTTATCTCAAGTGAGGCATGTTAATCTAGCAAAGTGTAACTGTGTGCATCAGGGAGACAGAATAATTTAGCTGCTGCCTACAGTGTTTCAGACTTCTCTCTCTCTCTCTCTCTCTCTCTCTCATATATATATATATATATATATATATAGTAGCCATCATAAGAAATGTGTGTTGCCAAACTGAAAAAAGTCATTGTATTCAGCTTCTTTTTTCATTTAGAGCCAAGCAGCAATTAACTCTGTGTTTTTCTATTCAGTCATTTAAAGTACCACACTGATGTAGTATGGTACTTTAAATACATATTTTAGTATCAAATGCTCTTTGTTTTTGCTGAATCAAGTGAACCTGATACTGAACGCACATTATTAAATGCAGCTTTGCAGTCAACAGAGGTGTTTGTTTACATTTTTCTACTACTGTGGAAAAAGTGTCAGTACATGATAATTCCACATTTGTCAAGTTTGATGAATCAGTTGGCCACATGTCATAACAGTAATACCAGTTGGTGGACTTCTCGAGCCAAAAATGACTCACAATAGTCTGTCCACTTTTAGCATGAGAATCAAAAGTAAATCCAAGGCAGTATTATATGCATCTTATATAAGGCGTCTTATATGAGCCTATGTAAGGGTCAGAACCATGAAATGCTGTGTATAAACTAATTTATGACAGATTTTAAATAATAATTCGAATAATTATGAAGTAGTTTTGCTGCTTGTGTTTAAAAATCAAAACATTTTAGAATATGTATTATGACGGCAAACTCAGCATTACAGCAGCTTAGCCTACCCTGCAAAGCACGTGAAACATTTAGCATTATTTTCTACAAATATAATTAACCCATTCTGTGTAAGAGAAGAGCCTGTGCACACATCAGTTCTACACCATTCATGACCCACAACAGAACCACCTACACACTGACTACACCGCCTGACTCTGCTGTGCGACTGGAATGTGTCGTGCAGATTCAAGTGTTAAGAAATACGTACTTATGACAACTCTCACACACTTTGTCAAATGCTTACCAACTTTATTGTGATTTGTGTTTATCAACCATCACACAATATTATAGAGTTCATTATAGTGCTTCTAGGTTTAAAGAAAAACAAACTCTGCCTTAGACAGATGATGATGATGATGATGGTCATAGGGGAAGTCTCATAGTTCTGAAGAGACTACAGTTTAAATCCCACATGAGAACTGTTACACTTGCTTTTCATTTCTGCACATTGTATTGTTAGGGCTGGCTTTTGTCAGTGATTCTATTCATAATTGTGATGCACAGAATTAGGTGCAGTAAAATTTATATATTGTATTACTGGTTGAGCCACACTCCTAGCCTTTCCTGTGGCCATTGTGTGCGGTTATCCATCCATCCATCCATCCATCCATCCATCCATCCATCCATCCATCCATCATCTTTTTCAGGGTCGCAGGGGGGTGGAGGGGGTGGCTGGAGAGAGAGAGATACATCCTGATATTCCTAGATAGATTTCGGCAACCTCGATGAGAAGTAGAAAACTGGTGATGGATGGATGGATGGATGGATGGATGGAAGGAGTTCGTTAAAATAAAGGGCCTGGAAATGGCAAAAAAATTGAAGATGGCACTTATTCGCATGTCTTAGGATGTTACACAATTTCAGATATGTAGATAAACGTAGCTCTGGGGCTGATGTTTTGAAAAATTCTAGGTGGCACTGTGGAGCCATTTTTCCATATTCTGTAATCAGAGCATTTAAATCTGAAACCTTACATGCTGACAAAGAACTGTGCCAAATTTCATGAGTTTTTGAGCTTTCCAACCTCCTCATCAAGGACTGCTTGTTTCATGGTGAATCGGCTTGCCACCAGGGTGTGCCGTTAAAAGAAAACTCACAATTTTCGCACTGAATCATCACCAATGTCTGATGTTTATTCAGACAACTTTTGAGGTGGCTTGAGTAGAACTGGCAGGAGTATTACATCAAATTATGACACATGGTATTTCATGATATTTCCAGGTCCCAATAGGTGGCGCTCTAATGTTAAGGGACTTTATGCATATCAATGACAGGATGAGCAGAAAAGAATGGATGGATGGATGGATGGATGGATGGATGGATGGATGGATGGATGGATGGATGGATGGATGGATGGATGGAAATGTATTTGCTTATTTTAGATAAAGGTATTAGTGTGGGGTGCACTACTATGTAACAGTCTTGAGTCACCCCACATTTTTTAATGAGGTTCTCCAGACTTGTTGAAGGACATTTGTTGATCTTCTTTGAGTGCTGGCTGCTTTTTGTTCTCTGAGGTCTGGGCTCTGGGGAGGCCAATCTATGAATGACAGGATTCATTCATGGATTGTGTGTTTTTCAATGCTTAAACTGCACCGACAATGTGTCTGTGATCATTTTCATACCATTGTTAATCAGGTTCTTTCTAGATGGTATTGCATGGTGGATCAAAACCTGAACATAGTTTTCTGCATTCATAATTCCATCAATTTTGACAGGATCCACAGCAGCACTTGCCGAACTGCAACCACAAACCATGACAGAGCCTCCACTGTGTTTTACAGATGGCTATAGGCAGTAAGTAAGTAAGTAAAAATGTATTTGTATAGCACATTTCAGCGGCAAGGCAATTCAAAGCGCAAAAAACCCCCAAAGGTGCAGTAAAATCATTAAAAGCATTAAAAACATTAATCAAGTACATAGTAAATCATCAAAACATCAGAATCATCTCACAAAATCATTCAACCATCAAGCAGATACACATGATAATCAAAGGTCATAAGGGAGATGTTTAATAAGATATTTTGTTTAGAGCAGCTTTCACCCAGATTTGTTTGCGGACTACTAATCAAAGGCAGCTCTAAACAGGTGGGTTTTTAGCCTTGATTTAAAGGAATTTAATGTTTCGGCTGTATTGCAGTTTTCTGGGAGTTTGTTCCAGATTAAAGGTGCATAAAAACAGTCACTGTTGTACCTCTCTCCTGACCTCATCTGAACATAAAAATGGCTTCCTGACAGCTATCCTTCAACTGAGACCATTTCTGATGAGACGTCTGAGACATGGCTTTTAGATACAGTACCATCTGTTGTGGATAGTTTTTTTTTTTTTAGTCCTGCCTCTTTTTCTTTAATCCTCTACTTGTTCAGTTTCCTCAAATTTTTTAAGGACACACTGCACAGCATGCTGAGATATGCCAAATTTTTGGCTAATAGCTTGTTGGGAATCTCCTTGTTGGTGCAAAAATAATATTTTTTTGACTGTCAAACTATGTTATCTTTGGCAGTTTTTGTAGATTCAGCAAAGGAAATGCCTGGAGCCTGTCCCAGCTGTCATTGGGCAAAGGGCAGGGTACACCCTGGACAGGTCCCCAGTCTGTCACAGTTCTAACACAGACAACCATTCACACTCACATTCACACCTATGGGCAATTTAGAATCACCAATTAACCTACATGTTTATTCAAATAATCTTTATGTCTAACCAGGCCAGCATTATAAAGGTTTTATTCACGAAAAAAGAAATATGTGTAGACTTATAGCGGCCTGCTTGATTGATTGATATTCGATCAGAATTGGTCTGTAAAATGCTGCTACAGTGAACAAGTCATGAAGTCCATCCTCCAGGTTATGTGCATCTAATTTTTTATTGAAGTTATCAGTCACATTTTGGCAGTGTGTAGCAGAGCAGCACACTGATGCCAGAGTTGAGCCTCTCACCAGTGCTGCTTACACCAGTGCTATTGTGACATTAGTGCATTAAGCAGAGAGGATCCAGCTCCGCACCATATCCAGCACCACCTGGATCCAGAGATCCAGTTGGGCTGCATATGTTGACATATAGCAGGATTAGTGTGCAGCAGCAGAGTGAATGACTTTTTAACTTTTAACGTGACTGTGACTGTGGATTGTTGAGTCATTATGGCTCATTTTAGTCCAACAGTCCTCCTCATCTTGATGCTGACCTGTCACTTGTGTTGTAGTTTCTGTGGATATCCTCAGGTCTCCAGTACGGTCGAGACTCCCTTTTGATTTTTTTCCGAACTCCGAAGTCACAGAAGTCAATCTCATGGCAGCCTTACCTGCTGAAATTCTTCAGCATGGTTTCTCCATGGTGAACAAGTATTGGAGACCTAACCAATGACAATGAAGAAGAGGGGCAGATGTGGAGGGGTGTGACAGAGACTTAGAAGGCAAGCCATCAGAGGATCCCTGTTCCCACAATCTTCCTCGCCAACACACAGTCTCTGCGCAATAAAGTTGACATTCTTCAAGCAAATGTCAGTTATTTCCAGAGTACAAAAATGCTTGCCTCATCGCTCTGAGGGAGACTTGGCTCAAACAGCAAGACTTACAATCGGAGCTGGAAATCAGTGTTTTTCAAGAACCACTGAGGTTCAATAGAGACCCGACTGCGACTGGTAAAGCCTTGGTCTCTGACTTTGTATTAATAGGAATCCTTTATATTTAGCAAGATAATTTCCACAGATATTAGTTACTACTGTGTACATTCACCTGAGGGCCAATGTGGAAGCTACCACTCAGACCATAGTGGAGACTGTACACAGACTACAGTGCATCGCACCAGATGCTCCCAGTTTTGACATGTAATATAAACTTGGGAGGTTGCTCACTAACCTTTATCAATATGTAAATTGCCCCACGAGGAATTTAAAGATTCTGGACGTTTGTTATGACGCCATTAAGGGAATTTAGAGATCTTAGCAGAAGTCCTCTTGGCATGGCTGACCACAATGTTGTTAATTTGGTTTCCACCTCCAAATCTGTCCTGAAGGGAACAAAAACTCAGCGTCGTTTGGTCCTGGTGTGTCAGTGGAGTCCATCCAGATACTTCAATTCCAGTTAGAGGATGCTATGTGCACTTTTCTCCAGATGGTTCTGGAACATCTGGATGGTGTACATAATTTTTCCAGGTTGCTTTTTTATAGACATTTCACCTTCTTTTAATTGTATTCAACCCCATATTTTAGCAAGACATCAGTACATATAACCTTGCTCCTGATCTGATTTCTTTTTTAAGAAAGTGTGAGTTAACAGTATGTTATCAGATGTGCTTTTACTTTTACTGGGTCCCCTCAGGGTTGTGTCCCCTCTCCATTTTAATTTGTTTTTTATAGACATGAGTGTCAGAGCCTCCATCAGGACAGATGCATAATTTAGTATTCAGATGACTCATACTGGAGCTAATCCTCTTTGTGAGTAAAGGTATTTGATCAAAGGCATAATGGGGCAATGGGGCAACGCTGTGGGGCCCAGGAGGTGGGAAGAGCCCCTCCACATATATACAGACATACATTATATACACAGTGTTATGGTAAAGTGGGACTATGATGAGAGTGCTTGCCTATAGAAAAGCCATATAGTGGCCCCAAAGGGCAAAAATGCTGTCAACCAACTGTGGCCTAAGTGGGATACATGCGGGTTTGCCCTGCCCACACAGCCCCACAGATCAGTCACACCTACCCACAGGCATGTTTACTGGGGTTGTTGTCCATGGAGCTGATCACAAGCTGGAATGATGCTGTTGATATTAATTATTGCTATATGCTACATGCTATTGCACTTACAATGTGCATGTGTGTGCATGTGTGTGCATGCGTGTCAGAGAGAGAGAGAGCGAGAGAGAGAATGTGAGATGATGCGTGTACTCTGGTACTATGAGGCAGTAAAAAAAATGATCTATTGCAGAGTTGTTACACCTGTGGTAGTAATACCTCACTATGAAAATACTCCACTACTATATGTAAAAAGTGTGTCTGAGGTTTTGGATTAATATTCATGCTGCCTTCATTGGCATTTTACTGCAGTAAGATTTTTAAGATTTGGCTAATTGTAACTGTTTAATATTCTGTTGTGTAGTTAAACTTACTGCAATGCATCATATTCATTAGGATCAACAGGAGAGAGGACAGTGCATCTCTAAATATTTAGCCTTTCATGAGTTCAGGGAAAAAAACGGAACTACAACTTGGTTACTAGAGAGGAAAATACATAAATATTCGAATGCATCGGGAAACTTAGTCCATCAGTTAGTTTGGATCGATGATTTGCCAACACGTCGAGCCTCTCCTTATGTCAGCTCCACGTCTTTCAGCTTGGCCATCACAGTTTACCATCAGGTTTTGGTGTCTTGGAGCACATCTTAGAGTGGTCTTTGGCAGTTCAGGTGCATTCTGAGCACATGCCCAGGTCGACATGTGTACTTCGTTCTTTGTGTTATTTTTGTGGTAAATGGAATGCATTTTAAAAATAGCACATTTAAGTCTTAAAGTTCCCACATGCATCTGTGCATAATAATGTGTGTAATACCTGTGGGCAGCTTGATTAGCACAGTAGTCTGTAGTGAACTCTAATTTTTCACCCAACACAGATCTGAGGATAAAGGGGAAAAAAAACTGACAGGAACACTAATACTAATCAAAAAACTAGCTTCACAGGGAAAAACCAACTGTGGCCACAAGATGGCAGTATATTACAAGCTTGATGAAAAGCAACATGAGACGCTGTGAAAGACATAAAACACTGTTCTGAGAAGTCTGATTGATGCATATTTTGATGTTTAATTGATAAATAATGTTTATTTTTACAGTTTGGAGCTTCTGTGAAAATGTAAAGCATTTAAGGCAAAAGTAGGCCCAAAATATTACTAAAACAATTGCCAGGAGGAATAAACTGAGCAGATCTTGTGATAAAGATCTTTGAGTAAAATTAACATCATATCTACATCTTTGTTTTTACATCTTTAGACTTGTTGCTGTGTTAGAAAGGTTGTTTTTTTTTTTTGTTTTTTTTTTTACGTTAGGCAGGCAATCAGCCAGAGGACTGGAAGCAAATAGACACACGCACAAAGGAGATTATTGAGATGAGACTCGTGCATAGAGTGAAGTGGCTGCCAGTTTTAACAGCATCCTCCTGTGAGGGACTCTTTCTCCAGGAGAAACTGAGTTTGCAGTCTTACTGGACCGGAGAATCCATCATTATTACAACCTCATAACTGTCTGCGAGGAAAGTGTGCATTCATTTCCTGCAAAAGGATGCTTGTGGGGCTAAGTCTAAGTCTGGGGATTCACTGTCATTTGCAAGCCTTTGATTCTTTTGTTCTCACCTCCAGCTCCCTCCCCCCAGACATGTTTACACACACACACACACACACACACACACACACACACACACACACACACACACACACACAC
>JASGAU010394825.1:0-15590 GCA_030220045.1 Australoheros facetus
GTCAGCACATTCAACTTTGTACAGAACAAAGTATTCAATGAGAATATTTCATTCATTCAGATCTAGGATGTGTTGTTTGAGTGTTCCCTTTATTTTTTTGCGCAGTGTATAACACGAATCTATATCAGAATTACTCGCCTTTTACTAGTGTTTTCAGCTCTCCATCTGTGCCTCCTCTAGACTGTTTCAATGCCTCCGTTATTCCCGAGCTTAGTCTCTGTGGAAAACACAGAGAAGCACTGTTTACATTCAAATGATAAAAATTACCTACAATGAACCGTAAGACGGAGACACACATCGCGCTCTGCCACTCGTAGAGTTTCAATTTTAGGCTTTGTACCCTTAAAATATACTCTCGTAAAATCTCTGCACTGTGAAAATTAACCGGCCTTTTTGAGCAGCAGAATTCTAAGCTCATTAAATAGGAGGGAGAAAATACTCTTAAAAACCACACTGCACCAGTAAATAAATCTTTCACCAGATTTAAATGCAGGAAGACATGCTTCAAACTCAGTACATACACTGTGCTCCTCAGCTCGCATCCCATCCAGCAGGTAGCGCAGCAGCTCTTGGCTGTCTTGCTGCTGAAATCCTTTGAACCTGGCAGCCCTGCAAGGACGAGATGAGTGATGCACCACACGCTTGCACTAATGCGAGGCGGTACATTTTAAGCACATCTTAAGGCTGAGTTTCACCATAAAATTATAGTCATACTCACTTTTTACAAATTTGTGTGAAAAGCTCCCGTGGTGTTACCACACTCTTCTTGGATTCCTGGATCTCACCGAGTAGGTGATGCATAGCCAAAGTCAGGGATCCGGGATGGTCTAACTGCACTTCTATAGGCTTCTGCAATCATAATAAAGAATAGCAGTTCTAAACAGTGATGACTAGAGGAACATTAAATGCTGTATTAACAGGGGGAAAAACACACACACCAGATCCACGGATCCAGGTTTAATGTTGAGACTTTTCTCTTCTGTGACTTTATTGAGCGTCTGTCTTAAGAGCTGTGTTTGCGAGAGATTCTGGAAAAGACAATGACACCAATGAATAATAGCTCTCATCAAACTGAAGACCAGCATCCTGTGAGGCTCAATCTTACCTGGATGACTGCGTTAAAGAAACAGGTGTTTCCCAGGTTGCTCAGACCCTTTACTGAAACACCACAGGTCTCCTCAGCTGTGCTGCACTTCTGAGATTTCCCAACACTCTCTTTCTTCGTGTTTTTCTTTTGGTGCTCCCGGTTTTCTTTGTTTTCCTTGTCCTCGCTTTCATCTTCTTTTAAAGTCTCCGTCTTCTGTTTAGCTTCCATCAAGCCGTCTTCCTCCTCGACTTCTGAAGAAAGCAAACAGGGTAGACACGGTTATGAAGCAATATAATATGTGTTTGATAGACTTCCTCAGTGACACCTACTTTTCTGTGGTCTCTTTATGGAACATGAAGACGTTTGTTTTTTCAGGTTGGTCACTAGCTGAGCCAAATGCCCTGTTCTGGAGTATTGGACTTCATCATCACATATGTAACACCTGCAAAAAAAGAGAACATATTATTCTAGTTTCAAACCTAATGTAGAGGTCTGTGATCAACAGAACAGCATTAAACACTCACCACACACTAAAGTTGTCCAAACTGACCACCAGGCAGTGTGGATCAGACCGGGGTGTTTCATAATGTTTGATGGCATGCTGATTCTCAGAATTTCGTCCACATCCCTGGTGGAAAAGATGCATTCAGGGGAGGGTGAAAAAAGCAAGGTATTTCAAAATCTCAGTGATAAACGGGTAGAAAGAAAGAAAGAAAAAACTCACTCTATGGCCGCATTTCAAGCACATCCACAGCCCTGTTGTTTCTTGTTCCTCCTCAGGTTCCTGTGGCAGAGCGGTGCTGATATTTTCTTTATTTTCTTCATGCTTACAATCCTGACAACTCGTCCAATCTGAATTGCCAGCAAGTTTCTTCAGAAGAGTTTGGTCTGTTCCCTTCTTAATATGCCTGCAGGAGAGAACTATGAAAATAAATAAATAAATAAAAAAGGGAATCTCACACCAGCCCTTCCACAGGTCGCTGTATGACATGAAACATGATGATATATTCTTTACCCGTCGGCTCAAACTCCTCATCCTCCCTGGAGCTCCTGTCCTTCCCCCTCTTCTTTCCCATTTTCACCTTTTGAGGTGGGAATCAAACACAACACTCACATGAACCACAAGGCTAGCATTAGCTAACACCTACATGAGATTATAATGCAGCTAATAGAGTTCAGTGTAGGAAATTCTAATAAAAACTTAAATTTAACCACCACCTTATGGTCCATTCAACTTACTGTGCCACACGGAGCCTGAAACCTTCACCGTTTTCAGTTTCGTTTACTTTGCCTTGTTACCTTCTCTAATCCGGACATAATTACATCAGACTGCCGACAGGAGAAAGAAAACGTGAGCTTCAGTGTAAACAAACGGGTGCACAAAGTTTAGAATACGCAAAAACAACTCCAGCGATTTGGCAGGGGAAAAAAAAAAAAAACCCAGCTGACACATGCAGAGGAACAAAATGTGATGATGGGGCCGCTGTTTCTGCTGCTCTGCCCTGCGCTTCCTGCGTGCGTCGGCTAAAAGAGTCCGAGCTCAAACAAAACTACTTTATTAGGCATTGCGGGGCATTGGACTGTGGTAAACTACACCTTTATGTATGTACTGCATTTTAAAAAAATCCATTCTGTTATACTCAGATTTTCTAGTGTTCTGTAACGAATTAAATTTTAGACGCTATTAACCGGAAACATGGTATGTGTTAGCCGAAGAGATAGCCACGTCTTTAGCCATCGACAGAAACTTTTTCAATGAACAGCAGCAAAGACTGACGGTTTAGTTCCCGACTTTACCAGCATGTCATACTTGGAGTGGGCTGAGTCTCAGCTTGCAGAGATAGAGCTGCTAACCAGCATGTTCCCCACCGCGGAGGAGCTGGAGGTCACTGACCAGGTGGCGCTAGCCGAGCTCAGGGACTATGTGGAGGGCTCAGCTTCCGCAGGCAGCCCCCCACCGTCCAGACCCCAATTTCTCATCAAACAAAAGCTGGACTCTGCCAAGTTGGAGAGGGTAACTAAACTGTCCTAATACGTCATGTTGTTTAAATCATTGTTTAATTTAATTTCTAATGTTTTTGTCCTTTTTACCCCCTTCCCACACACACACAGATGGGGTTCATCCTATCCTGTGCGTATCCCTCTGAATATCCCGCTGTGTTACCAGAGATAACAGTCCGGTGAGCCGTGATCTCCATCTGAGCTCCTCACAGAAATAAAACGAACAGTTAGGGCTTATTAAAAAAAAAAAATAGATGAATGGCACTTCAGTGTTACTATTATGGCCTCCTTGGAAGTTAAGCAGCATGCATGAGCACAGATAGCATTCACGCTGTTGCCTTTAAATATATTAAAATGCAAGTAGAAGTTATTTGTATAACAATAAGTGGAAAAACACTCTCTGCAATTTGTTTAAAGTGTACCATTAATCTTTTTATTTTGTAATTAGTATGGCTTTCAGCCTCTTGAAGCTCTTACTGCTGTTTTGTCATTGCACCCAAGTATGGAAATTTCCATAGTGGCCTTGAATATTCTCAGAAACCTTCTTCACGTCATGTTTTATTCTTGCTTTAGGTGTTCTGGTCTCAGCAGGGCCCAGCAGACACAGCTGCAGGCGCTGCTAAAGGCATACCTCACGGAAAACTGCTGGGGGGAAGTGTGTGTGCTCTCTGCTGTGGAATGGGTGAAGGACAACCTCCTGCTTTTTATTAATAAGAGCTTATCAGAAGCCCCATCTCCTAACGAAGAGTCTACCTCTGTGCGGCCGCCAGAAGTGTTCAGCCGGCTGTGGATTTACAGTCACCACATTTACAACAAGTCAAAGAGGAAGAACATCTTGGATTGGTCGAAGGACCTGGGCCTGTCCGGATTTAGCATGCCTGGGAAGCCTGGTATTGTGTGTGTGGAAGGTCCTCAATCTGCCTGCGAAGAGTTCTGGTCCAGGTACCTTGCCTGTTTGATTTTTCTATTTCTTTTTCACTTGATGTCACAGCCAGAAGCCTGCTGAGGTTCCAGGTTTGATACGCTTCCAACCGTCTTTTCCTGTTTCACAGGGTGAAGGTTTTGACATGGAAGAAGATCATGATTCGACACAGAGAGGATCTCCCCCTTGATTGTCAGGGTGAGGACAGCAGGTGTGTTGAACATATAGACTCCCTGCGCAAATTTACAGGCTTTGAAGAAGCAATGTTTGACCCCCATGGAAGCAGAGGGAATCACATGGACCTTGGGCAGCTCTACCAGTTCCTGAATGAGAGAGGCTGTTGTGAAGTCTTTCAGATGTATTTTGGCATTGAAGGGAGGTAGTAGTCAGACCGAGATAGTGGATGCACAGAGTTTTTGGACTGGTGCCTCGCCATTGAAGTTACTTATTCTGAGAATAACTTTTAAATGAAACGGGAATGCAATAAGCTGATAATTTGAAATAAATTAACTGCTTTTTTAGATGTTTCTAAGTTGTCATACCTGGGACTTCACTGGAATAAAAAAGCAGAACATTTCTGCAATTTTTCAGAAACAGTTTTCATTTCTTTTTACTTAATAGGCATATTTAATCAAAAGAAGGAAGGAAAAAGATGTTTATCCGAGAGTTTCCTCAAGGACCTCGGTTATATTTGCAATTTTAATACTCCTGCATATCGCAAATTGCCCCAGGTCTTTCTTTTCTCAAATGGCACCAGTGTGTTATTACTACCAGACTATTATAGGATTTTCAGGTTTGATAACATTTTAATTATTGAACAACATTGTCAACAATATGTTGGATATCTGTTTTTGAAATCTGTTGATTTTCTTCTTATGCATTATAGATGCCATAAGCACGGGAATTCTTGCTCTAATTTTCTTGGAGTGATTAGTTGCTAGATAAAGTGTGTTGTTGTGGATTATGGCAATTAAAACATGTGGTTATTTATCATTAATCTGAATTTCAGCCCCACCAAGACTTGGATTAAAAAAAAAATAAAAAAAAACTGTGTTGATTTTTCTTTTTCACCCCTCTGGAGTCATATTTAACATACTATGGTATTAATGGATATTCTTGAGGCAATTTTTAATTTATTTATTCATTTCTTTTTAGCAAAGTGCACTTCTTAGATGCAGCAAGCAATAAGCACTCTGTGTGTCTTTGATGGGGTGTATCAGTTCACTGTTTTTTGTCACATAAATACATCTTTTTTTTTCTTTAAGGTGCTTTATTTCCTGTGCTGTGGAAATGCAGATGAAAGCGAAATCTTCAAAGGAGTTTGAACACAGTCATTTCATGTGTCAAACTGCTAAAATTAGGTTCTTTTACAAGTGAGGCATGATACACTTTTAGCACTGCCTACGAGTAATTTAATATTAAAACTGTAATAAAAGGCAATGGTGACGTCGGGTTCAATAACCAGTTCCACGTTGAAAGGAAATAACACAACTTGAAGGCAAAGTTCATGTTCGGTTACGAGCAGACTGCCCAGCAGATGGCAGCATTATATAATCAAAACGGGCAAACGGCTGTCAGGTGTTATCTGTGAATGATGACGTTAACTTGTTAAAACATGTTTAAATTCCTGACTTCTGTCTGAAAGCATGGAGGACAATTTAAAAAAAAAATGCAGGCATAGTAAAGCAGTTATTTGGCTTAATCCGTGTTCACTTGTTATTTATATGTAAATCGAGTTGTGATTTAAATAATGGTTGAGGGGGAAAAAAAGGAGAGGTTTGAACACTTCACAGCAGCTGTATTTAAAGCTTCGAAACAACCTGCATTCCTTTACCTTCTCTCATTTATGCCTTTTCTTTTTCAAAGATTATCCCAGAAATGCTATTTGATGAAGAGTCATGAGCAGGAGCTCCTCACCTGCACCGTCCTGTGAGACGCTGGCTCTTCTTATTTGTGCTGTTTCTTTAGACAGTTACTTCCNCTTCTGGAGTGTAAATATTTACTGTTGTCAGAGGATGCTGGACCGAGGACTCGTGACTTTTATCTTCAAAGTCTCATCAGAGGAGAGCTTGACTTTCAGGTGCAGTCACATCACATAATTCCTCAGGGGAAAACATCAGAATAAGTGATCGCGTCTGAAACCACGTTATACATTCCTGGGTCTGGTGATCCTTAATTGGTTAGCACTTCGGTAGGAAGGTCTCTAAGCTGAATCATTCAGCTGAGGTCTTCATCATTACTTTACACTGTAAAGCTGTGACTAATGATGTAAATCATGTCTTAGCAGCTCTGATAAAGGACTGAATAATGGGGAATGGACTGCTAATTATTTTAAGAAATAGTGATGCTTTATTTCAATAAAGTCGCATTTAAAGAACGTATATATTGTAGACAATCAGAACAGCAGACTACATAACCTACAGTCTGACCCGAAAATGTGGTAATTCTAAGTAAATGTGCCCATAAATATTCGAGTTGTGGCTAAATAGAAAGCTTTTTAGTTTTACTGTTGCACACTGTAAATATCCTTTTCCATGTATTTCTTCTTTGAGCAGGTGAACCGATGAATGGCACGTGTGACGTTCCAACACGCGAAAATGACTGCTGCTCAAAAGTCACGATAAATTGACACCTTTGAAATATGACGATGAATGCCGAAGTGTGAAAAGGCTGCGTACCTGCTTCCTCCATCAGAGGTTAATTGGTTTCTACCTGCAAGGTGAACCATAGTAAATGCTTGTAATAGTTAATTGTTACAATTGAGATCTTAGGGAGTGGGAAACTGTTATTGACCTGCGCCGCAGCTTTAGCGCAAGTCATTAACACGTGTTCACCGTAAGTCGATACAAACTTCCTCATTGCTGTAACTAACCTGCAGCTTTTTACCTGTCGGTGCAGTCTGTGAGAGGTACGGCAGCAGCAAAGTTTTCTTCTATTTATTTCAAATGAGACAATTAATAAAGAACAACATAGCCCACATAAATATGTCAGATGAAACTATTAGACTCAACCATTTATTTGAGTAAAATGATCCATCATCACATATCTGTGACTGCCTTTGCTTATAGTATCTGGTGTGATCTCCCTTGAGCAGCGCTGCAACTAAATGTTTGCAGTAACTGCTGATCAGCAGCACGCTGGCTTAAAGGAGTGTTAGCCTGTCCTCTGTGCAGAGCAGCTTCAGCTTCGATGTCAGTGGGCTTCCTCACACCAACTGCTCGCTTCATGTCCTTTGACAACATTTCTGTTTGGTTAAGGTCAGGACTTTGAGTTGGCTGTTCCAGAACATTAACTTTATTACTCTTTAAGCATCTCTCGGTAGACTGAATTGCACGCAGAAGGTCGTTGACTTGCTGCATGAACCACTTTCTCTTGCGATTTAGTTCACAGGTAAAGGCCCTGACATTTTCCTTTAGAAACCACAGGTACAATCCAGATCTTATTGTTCCGTATGTGATGGCAGGTCCATGACTCTACTACCACCGTGTTTTCCTGTCTCCAGGCACCGATTCGTCAGCAAACCTTTGTTCCTGCAGCTCTCTGGAGTCCCGTGTGATGAATGGCAGCAGTGTTCTTTGTTCTCAGTGTTCTGATGACTGGGTGCCAAATTAGAGATCCAGCTTTGAACTGAGGGCTGCATCAGAACCATGCGCACTTCAGACCTAAAAACAAAACCAATTAGGTTACATGTCTAAGGAGCATTACAAGGAACTCTTTCATACAATTATAAGTAACAGAGATGCAAAGTGTTCCTTTTAGTTTGAAATTTATGAGTTCGAGGGATCCTGGTTTGTGTTGGTAACTGTAACTCTTGTGCCACTTTGTGGTCTCTTTGACCATCAGTGAGGTATTACACTGCCCCAAACTAACCATATATTAGAATATTAAATAGGTTTAGTGTTCACTTATGTCTACCATACGGTGCTGTTGTAATCTTAGTGTAAATTTAGCTGCTATTCAATGAAATGGTGACTATGAGAACCCTGCCCCCTCAGACACTTTGGATTCCTCTGTTCATCCTTGTTAGTCGAGCAGTCTGGGAAGGGAAACAGTGGTCTTGAATTTCCTCCATTTGTTTCTGTCTGTCTGTGGATTGCATGAGGATTTTTCTCATTGTCACCTTTTTTTTTTTTTTTGGATGCTGAACCCTTAGAGATCCCTAATTCCCCATTCTTTAAATGCCAACTTACACTGAATGTCATCCCATTGATTGAATACCTGCCTTTCATCTTCAAATTAACTGCTAATCCCTGAGGTTCGCGCATTTGCTGCTCACACACGTGTAATGTTTTTATCATTTTACTCAATAAGTACAATGTATCATTTCTCTAATTTGGTTTTCTTTGACTACTTTGAGTACTTGGGAAAATGTGATTATGAAATAGATTAAATTCTAAAGGGTTTGCAAGCTTCTAACTACCACTGCATATGTGCATCTTTGATATGCATTGGATACATTGCAGGGCATCTAAAGATACTGGGCAATAAACTTGATCTAAAAAAAAACAAAAACATTTTCCCTGGTGAAGCAAAGGAAACAATTTATGTAGAAAAAATCAAAATCTCCTACAGTGCAATTGTAACACAAACACTGATACGCATTTATGAAAAAGTAAAAACGAAAATATGAATGTTCAGGGAAGGAGGGAGATGTCGCTTTAATGCAGCAGTTACATACGAGCACAACTGGTGTTTAGGCTCGTCGTGTGATATGATATTCATCAAGATCTAAGTGGCTTGCCATCTCCACTGTGCAATTTCCTGTGTGAAATCCTTCAAGGGGCAAAATATCCAGTCTGTGTACACGATACACTCTTAAAGTTGCAAGTCAGCTCGGCTAAGTCATTATTTCAGATCGTCTCTGGAGCACAGAATCAAAACAATGGGAAATATGACTGTCTGTCACAGTAACAGGTACACTGCAGCGTGCAGCTACAGTCAGCTCCATTCATGTTAGGACCAGGACACAGTTTTATGCTTCTGCGACTAACACAAAGGATTTTTTTTAAATGAAGCAATCAAGATGTGATTTGAAGTCAAGGGTTTTTTTTACGATATCACTGCAATCACCATTTAGGAATTAAAACCGCCTTTTAGCACTTGAGTGAATGTTTTTATGAGCAAATAAAAATTATGTTTTAAATATTAGCCTTTTAAAATATATTTAAAACAAACATTTACTACTGAAGGGAATGGAAAATAGGAAATTCTCAGTTCATCTGTGCTCAACCTGCAAACAAGCAGCAGCTGAAGGCGTTCGATGCCTCGTGAAGTATTTCGAGACAGGAAAATGTATTTTGTGATTCCAGCGGGTTTTGAACTTCTGGCATTCACTGGCTACAAAGGTTGTGCAACCAAGATTTTTTTAAACAATTGTAAGATTTAAAATGAATTTGTTTAATATAACTGGACTAACTATATATATATATATATATATATATATATATATATATGTGTGTGTGTGTGTGTGTATTTATATTGTTACAATGTACCATTTGCTGTTATTCCTATTTTTCTTAAACTCATTGAATTGAAGCTGCAAGTCTCTACTTCAGTTGCACCTTGATTGGTTCATTTTGCTTCTGGCAGTTCACAAAAGCAAAACAGCTCAAATTTGCCCTCATGTGCCCAAATACACTTGAATGACTTGTAATTTTCTACTTCTAAATTTGGACAGGAGATTATTTCATTTGACCCTAACGATCTCAGAAACATGGGGTCTAATCAGATGCTCTCTCTGGATGGCTTTACCATGGCCTGTAACCTTTAGCCTTCAACACGCACATTAAACAAATATGGAGGACTGCATTATTCCATCTGCACAGCATTGCTAACATGAGAATCCTCCTGTCTCAGAGTGATGATAAAACACTAGTGCATGAATTTGTCACTTCTTGGCTCGACTCTTGTAATTCCTCATTATCAGGCTGTTCTAAGGGCTCGGGGAAAAGCCGTCAGTTGATCCAAAATGCTGCAGTGGGAGCACCGACAGAGACCGGAAAGAAAGATCACATTTCTCACATGTTAGCTTATCTCCACTGGCTTCCTGTTAAATTCAGAATTGAATTTAAAATCCTTCTTCTCAGATATAAAGCCTCGAATGATCAGGCCACATCACATCTTAAAGACCCCCAGAGTATCGTATTATCCCAACAGGCCACTTCACTCTCAGACTGCTGGCTTACTTGTGATTCCTGGAGTTTCTAAGAGTAGAATGGGAGGCAGAGCCTTCAGCTATCAGGCCCCTCTCCCGTGGAGCAGCTCCCAATTTGGTTTAACACTTTCCTTTCTGATAAAGCTTATAGGACGCGCTGGATCAGGTGACACTGAACCACCTCTTAGTCATGCTGCTACAGGCTCAGGCTGCTGGGGAACTTGCTGGGACCCGTGATACTCAGTTCACTTCTCCTTCATTCCCTTCTTGTCACTTCTGATGTGTTTACATTCCCCTAGTGCATGCCACTAACTTTTATCTACTTTTCCCATAGTTTGTGTTTCATCCTTGTCTAGCTAAGCTCTCCTTTTCCCTTTTCTCTTTCCCCTCACATCCAGCCCATCAACGCACACCGCTGCCCCTCCCTGAGTCTGGTTCTCACTGTCGACAAGCGCTTGCTCTTAGGGGATTGTCTGATTTGGGTTTTTTTTCTTTCAAATATTGCAGGCTCTTTATCTTACTGTTTAAAGCACTTGGAGGGAACAGCTGTGAATTCATGCTTTATTAAAAAAAACCCACTGAACTGGAGTGAAATTAATTCATTAGGGTGAGGTGATAAGGTGAGGAGGTCTGTCATTAGGGAGGGACTCAGAGCAGAGCTGATTCTCCTCCACGTCGAAAGGAGCCAGTTAAGGTGGTTTGGGCATCTGGCTCCTGAGTTCCTCCTAAGAGATATGCTCCAGATATGCTAAAGAGATTACATCTCTCAGCTGGCTATTAATGCCTTGGTGTCCTCCAGGAAGACCTGATAGAGTTGGTTGGCTGGGGAGAAGGACGTCTGGGTGTTTCTGCTTAGACCGCTGCCCCCCATAACCTGGACCAGGATAAATGGCATTCAATAGACACATGGATGATAAAGGAGATGTTCAGGAGTTCAAGGTTCAACAGAGCTGGAAATTTATTGGGCACTTTCCTTCCTCTGGGGCCTCTGTCACTCTGACATCATCACAAAACTTGTGACACAAAAGGTGGCGACGGCTGGGACAATGGTGGCATTTATTCCCCTCCACTTACGTTCGTCGTAGAGCTTAATTCTCCCGTGACATTAACACTTCCCACATTAAATGAGAGCAGGTAACTAAACGGCTGAGACCGGTGCGTACTTTTATCTCTGCTGCGACGGCTACAAGCTGAATCATGATCAGACTTTTAACCTTCAAATCAATCAACTTTGCTTTTGCAGACTGAGACCCTTTAGACAAGATTTCTGGAATCTCCTGCTTCTCATCACGAAGCTTCTCACACATATTGACTTTTCACTGATGTATTCAAATCCTGCGTTTGATGCAATGAACTATCAATCGAAACCCCAAAATCTAGCCTTAATTTAATAATTCAGCCCATTCAGTAAGAAACAGGAATATTGTAGATATTTTGAATATTTCATCCTTCGGCGCGGCGCGTAATGGCCTTTTTATTATGATTAGAAGCAGCTCTACAGTAGATGCAGTCTGCATGTAAACATATGACGCCCTCCACCATTTTACCCCCTCACTATAGCACTGATAAAACATCTTTGAAGATCCATAATATGCACCTCTTGTTGATGAAGAGCAAATAGCTTGGAAGATCACTGCAGTAACCATTATCCCTTGAAGCCTGTTTTTTTTTTTTTGGCAACCCTTTGTGAAAATAATTTTTACTTTGCACTTCATTCACACATGATTTACTGGAATTTTCTCTCTCTTTTTTTTTTCATCATTTCAGACAATAACTCAATTCTACAGGTCTATTGAACTGGTCATGCATATGATTGAGTTAGTTTTTAACGTCACGGTGCAGTATTTTAACACAGGGATTTCATCATGTCTATAGCCGGCATGCTTTCACAGAGCTGAGCTAGCATTGTTTTAAATTGTGTGGGGCTAAAAACACCAAAGAGGAGATTTGGAAGTAAAGCGCTTCCAAACTTTTTGATTGTGAGTCTTTGCAGTCCTGAAAGAGACGCACACCAAAGTGTTGTTCTCTACTGTGGATGTGAAGGAAAAGGATATTCATCGTTCTTTGCAGCTGTTGCAAATAAATGGTCCACACGTCAGATTGTACAAACCAGTGTGACGCATACTGTGTTTCTCTCAGCTGTAGCGAAGGTGTCTCCTCCTTCTCAAGGTTTCTTTCAGCATTAGCTTTACTGTGATATTATAAATGTGGTGCAATAAGCAGTGAATTATTGTTAAATTAAAATATAATTCAATTATTTAGGGCAATCTTTCACGGGATTTCTGTAAGATAATCTATGGTATTCTTCCATAATACATGCACGCGAGCTTGTTTCAGTCGACTGTAATGATGCAATTGATTAAATATGTGAAGAACATATTAATTTACATCCACTGCTTGAGGTTCAGCACTGATTATTCAGGTAAATCTATCACAATGTCACAAGCGCTGCGCAACAGATTTCCTTTTCACAGCATATCAGTTTGTCAATTCAGCGCATGTTGCATTACCATTTTCAATTCAGCTAAAGTAAACTTGATAATCAAAGCAATTAAAAACACAATCAGTTGTGTTTTCGAGTGTTATGCGGAAACTTGGCCCGGCTGCTCTTTGCGATTCTGGACCTGCTCTTCTGATGACCCCTCAAGGTGAACTCTTGTATGGCTCTCCATCCCATGAATACTAAATATGGCTGAATTAAACATTTTCTCTCTTCTCACTACTATTTAATCAATTGTCTTACCGAGCTGTCTGTCTGGAGTAATCCCTGAGGCCCACCATCATGCTGACTGGCATCATAAAGACAACTGGTATGCTGCTCTGGAAACATTTAAGCTTTAGAGAGCTCATTGGTCCTTCCCCTCTTTTCCCATCCACTATTCAGCGCCTACAAGCTCATGCGTCAAAACAACCCATGCTACATGCTTGAAATGTACCAGGCTGCCTCCTGACCAAGTCTCAGGTATGATTTATCTTTGCAAAGTGCTTTGATGCAGATCCTGATTTGTAGCAGGTGTTTGTTTTCTGTGATCACTGCCCTCCTTTTAAAGCATCTTCTAGTGGAAATATGAGAAATAAAGTCATGTGGAAATTTATCAGAAAACCTTTTCAGGTTCTAAAATGATTTAAATATAACCTCAGATGAACAACAACACATGGCATATTACACCGTGTCATTATCTATGGCAAAAACTAAGCTAAAGTGCAGAAGCAGTGCACGAGAAACTAAGTATACCCCATGATTCAGTAGAGCCACCGTTAGCAACTTAAATTAATCAAGCTTTAGCTGCCAGACGGATGACTCTAGAATACTTTGGTATACAGAGGAGTTCATGGTTGACTCCATGACTGCAAGTTTCCGGGTCCTGTGGCTGCAAAACACGCCCAAATTATCACCCCTCCAGCACCGTGCTCGACAGTTGGTGTGAGGTGTTTGTGCTCATATGCTTGCCAGTTGTGGAGCTGTGCACTCTGATCTGGTCTGTCTGAAGGGCATTTCTCCAGAAGTCTTTGAGGTTTATTCAGATGCAGCTTTGCAAACCTAAATGACACTGAGATGTCCTTTTTAGACAGAAGAGACTTTCTCCTGGCAATCGCTCCAAACAGGCCATCATAACTGTTCAGTCTTTTTCAAATTGCACTGTCATGAACTTTAATGTGTAACATGCTAACTGAGGCCCGTAGAGCCGGAGATGTAGCTCTCTGGGCTTTTTGCAGTTTTTCTGAGCATTTCTGACCTCGGGATGAGTTTGCTGAGACGCCCACTGCTGGGAAGGTTGGCGACTGCCTTGACCGTTTTCCACTCGTGGAGAATCTTCAACACTGAACGATGGACTTTAAATTGTTTGGAGATGGTCTTATAGCCCTACCCAGATTGACAGGCAGGAAACCTCTGCTTTTATAGAGGTGGTCACACTTGCTAATGAGCAATTAGTCAAGTATTTGTGATTAATTCCTGTGGAAGCAGTAATTTTGTGCTTAGTTTTTCACACAATTTCTGCAGTTTGGCTTAATTTTTGTTAAATAAATAATGACATGGTGTAATATGTCATGTGCTGTTGGCCATCTGAGGTTGCATTGACCTCATTTATTACCATTTATCACATCCTGATTCATAACACTTTAAATACTGTGTACTTTCTTTGTCACATGACTGCATTCTTTTAGGAAACTTTCTAAAGTTTTATCGACATGGAGCAAACGGATAACCATCCGGCATGATTGCATGTATGCTAAAGCACATTAAACATGTGAAACTGACTGTTGGGGGTCATCAGTCACAGAAAGGAATGACTGTACGGCTGCTCTTCTAAATAAACAGTAGGTATAGTACTTCAGTTCAATTCAATTAAAATAGTCTCCACTTAAAACCGCTATCTGTACAATTACAGCAGTTCTGTCTTAAGTACCCAATTTCACACTCTCTGAAGATCATTCACAACTTCCTGTGCTCCATGTTCTGCCTTCATTATGATATGGCTAATTAAAATCCCAACTTAAAAATAGAAAACTGAATGTAAAATAGATAAAAATCATCAAATCTGACGCTGTCTTGTGGTATTACTGCACATACTGAGGATGCCAACGCCTCATGTCCACCTACAGTCAGACAGATGGCAGTCTGCAGGTACCACAGTCAGTCAGAACTGCAGTAGGCTATGCTGCACATGAATATTTTGGTTTTACTGGAAAGGACCTGCAATATGCACAAGAAATTTAGAACATGCAGTGTGCAGGTGAAAGGCTATATTAGCCAATGTGTTCTTTAATTAAGTAGTTGTGAAAACTGTTAAAATCCTGCTTCTCACCATAAAGTAAATGACTCGTCGCTACAAGCTGCTTTTGCCGTCTGCTGATCAGACAGATTGACGTAAAATTCATCTTCTTGTCACGTCAGTGATGTGAACTAAAGCAAGTATGCATCTAATGACAGAGGTGCAGCCACTGTTTGAGCAGCACACATCTTTCTAAAACAGGTTTTCTTCTTTATCCACAGATTAACTGGCTAATAAATCACTTAGCCAACATCTCTTCTATAGTCAGCGCATTACTTGTATGGACATACATCATTTCCTGTGTCTTCATTAAATGTGCATATTTGTTAGAAAGGGCACACGTCCTTAATAAATGGAGATTAGTATCATAAAAAAAAAAGCATCAAAATGATATCTTGGGATAATTTATAAAGTTAAGCACAGGCAGAGGTACAGTTTGTTTTTTTTACTTTAAAGAAAAAATAAGTGTCTCTGTTATAAACTAATGCAAAGATTTCCTCTGGCTGTCATTTTATTAGTGGAACATCGTCTCACGCTCCTAACATTCCGACTTTAATTAAGTCTCTGGTGAGCTTCTTGGAAGAATCTCAAGTGCTCAAATTCAAACAGATGGCAAGCTATTTATTGCATACCTTATGCCACAGGTACAGC
>JASGAU010394827.1:6609-31809 GCA_030220045.1 Australoheros facetus
GTGAATAAAGACCCTATTAAATGAAAGTAAATGTGGACAGGATTTTTTGCTTATCCTGTCCACTGAGTATTTTCTCTTCCATTGGAGACATGATCCAGAATAACTCCTGCCTTTATTAAAGCTTTCTGTGACTTAAGTCAATATAATTAATGATAATTTTAAAGGCTGCAATACAGAAACAATAGAACAAATGCAAACTGAATTATGTTGAACCTTATTAATATTTTTAATATTGCTTATATTAACTTTTTTTCATAAAAATCTTTTTTTTTTTGCAAGGCAAAAACTTGATAAGATTTTCTCCAGTTATTGTGTACACAAGATTTTCAGAAAACTAGACCTCTGACCTTCAAGTCAAGGTTGCTGAGATTGTCCTAGATTTTTAGTAGATGCATCTATGCTGTGAATTTGAACATCCTAAGTCACATCGTTCTCGAGTTATCGTGTTCACAAAGTTGAAAGTTGGCCGCCCGCCCAGCTGGGTGAAGACAATACCCCATCAGCCTTTTTAGGCTGAGGGGTAATAATTTTCACAGCTCACCTGTGGTTTTAAAGTCTGAAGATTTACCAGCAGGTTACGACATAAAATAGAAAAAGCATTAATAATTAACATTTACATGATCTGCCAGTTGTTGGTTGGTTTTAGTGACTTTTTGAATTGTATGTCCCCATTTTAAATGTTTTTATTTTATTATTTACACGTGATACTGGGCTATAGAAACAAACTGATTTAAACTAATGACCGATGGTGCATCGCAATGAGTTGTGGGATAGCATCATCGCCTCTCCTTTCATAAAGGATGATCCAATGTATCTTCTGCTAAAGGAGATAATAAAGTAAGCATGAAAGCACCTCTTCTTAGTATTAGAGGATTTGATCAGCTCTTATTATGTCTCCCACACAGATACTTCATCCAGATGTAGTCTAGGTCCCCTTCAACAGGTGGCTCAGATGTACCACAGATATTCTTAACTGGTTCTCATTGTTTTTATTTACTTCCCAGGCAACAGTGATGTTAGGAGTGTATCATACATGTACATATTCAAATCTATACTCTGAGGAAAGAAAAATAAATCACAAGCACCTCATACTTGATTTTTCAAATTTGCCAAATCGAGGGACAAATGAATCAAGAACCAACTGGTACAGTTCAGTCATTTTCTAAAACAAAAACATCTCTAAATATATTTTCTGAGAGAAAGAATATGTAATAAAGTGATTTTAATCTAAAAGCACTGTTTACAAGAAGGAAGGTTGACTTATTGACTCAATGACCTTGCAAATGCCAAATGAGTTCATTCGATAACAAGCTTATGTAGGATCATCAGAATCAAATGGGAGGCAACATGGATGCTCACCGCTTGATGTAGGCCAAAGTCATAAGGCATATAGCAGCAACTGGAGCCTAAATCTGCTCCACTTTGTTATGTTTTCTTATCATGAGTAGAAATATATTGCACTTTGAAGACAAACTGAAAAAATAATCTCACAGGTAACGACAGACACAAGTACCACAGAAGAGAGTCATGCAAGTGCTGATGGGCTCCTTGGAGGCCTCTTTTGAGGTGAAGTCTACCCCGGCGAAGCTGAATCTCTGTAGCACAGTTCGAGTGGTGAAGGGCTAACCATCCTTTAGAGGAGGCAGCCCACACTGCTCCGCTTCATAATCTTTTGAGGGAACCTATTTGCATACTGGTGAATAGACATCTCCCTTTGTGGCTGTGTTTTAGAGGCATTTAAGCACAGTTTAGCTGCCTGCCCTCCCGCTTGCTATTCCTTTTGTGGTTCTTGTCAAACGTCACTTTTCTCGTAGAACGCAGACGCCCGCGTCGCACCGCTGGGTCGCCATCGAGGTAACAACTTCCCAAGAGTCGATAACTGGGTCGTAACATTCGATACTGCTGAGGAGAGAGTTCCCGTCATATCTGGAGAAATGGAGAGGAACTGAGAGTTTGAACCACAGCAGGAAACACAGAGCTGAGTGAAGCCACTGAACAAGATCACATTACTACAGTCTGACAGGTCTGCTGCAGTGTGTTGTACCCGTTCCAAGTTAAATCAGGCAGAATTCACATAGGGTGCTGAAACAAGCTGTGTGTGTATTAGTACTATGAAGTAAAAGGGTACGCTCGGACAAGCAGTGCTGAACAATGTAGTAACTCTTGTTCAGATATCCCTGATGTACAGTTGTAGTCAGGAGTTTAGATAAACTCATCATGAGCATGTATGTCATGGTAATTTTGGGCTTTTAATGTTTTTTGAACTGTTCTTTTTCCAGGTAGGAATGACTGTACAGCATACATCTTTAATGACTTTAAAAAACAAGCATTGGGTGCACAAGTTTGAATTTATTTTGGATTTTCTCTGAACCACACAGGGTCAAAAGTATACATACAGGCTCAAATATATACATAAATGCCCACTAAAATTTGGTTAAATGTCCATTAACAAGTTCCCTTAAGAGCTAATTTAAACTGGCTGGTTTTCTGGTATGGAACCAGCCATGTAGTCCACAAATTTTCAGTAGGGTTGAGGTCGGCACTTTGGGAAGGTCATTTCAGAAGCTTAATGTTAGCCTGCTCTATTCATTCTAAAACCAGTTTTGATCTGTTTGGGATCATTGTCCTATTGGAACACCCAATTGTGTCCAAGTTTCAGCCATCTAGCTGTTGATTTGAGGTGAAGTTGGAGAATTTGGAGGTAGTCCTGCATTATTCCATCCATTTTGTGCAATGTACCAATACCACTGGCAGCAAAAAAGTAGAGCATGACCACCACCAACATGCTTGACAGTTGGTACAGTGTCCCTGGGTTTGAAAGGCTAACCTGTACTCCTCCAAACATACGACATACATCACTGTAGCCAAAAAAGCTCAATCTTTGATTCATCTGACCATAAAACTTTTATCCAGAGGGTATCTGACTTGTCCACATGGGTAGCTGCAAATTTTAGTTGAGCCTGAAGGTGTTGATTTTAGAGCAGGGGCTGATGTAAAACTTGCCACACTGTGGACAGTTTGAGTCTTTTCCCAGACCTTAGAAAAGTGGTAACACATCCAAATAACTTGTATTTACGTACAATTGATTGGAGTGATGATCTTGCAATCTGCAGTTGTTTAGAAATGGCTCCAAGAGATTTTCCCAACTTCTATAAATCTACAATTCTCCTTCTTACATGTTCACTCAGCTCCTTGGATTTTCCCATTGTTCTAAGTATTGGTCAATTCAATTAATGCTGTCAAACAAATCCTTTTTATGCTGGCAAAGAGAAACTGCCAGCTGTAGTCAATCATGATCCCTAACGAGAAGTTAATCGGCCTTGGCCTTGTCAATGTAAAAGACACTGTAGAACCTTCAGCACCAACTAATAAAAGATTTAAGTGAGTATGTGCGTGTCAGTTTGAGCCTGTGTGTATATATTTGACCCTGTGTGGATTAGAGAAAATCCAAAATAAATTCAAACTTGTGCACCCAATTCTTCCTTAAAGTCAAGATGTACACTGTACAATCATTCCACCCTGGGAAAAAAAATCAGTTCAAAGAAATCACTAAAAAAAAACAAATTACCATGACACTCATGCCCATGATGAGTGTATGGAAACTTCTGACCATAGCTGTACCGTGATAATTTGCTAACAATATGAATGCAAATATAAAAACAGCTTATTTTCAGCTCTGTATATTTAATCATGGAATGGATTGAAATAGCTTTGCATGATTCACAGTTCCATCATAATCCTTATTTATCTCATACTGGGTCACTTAGTTCATCCTCTGTCTGAAACAACCCATTTTAGTTTCCTTCCCACACCCTTTTAGTTTCTGTCATATATAAATATGACAGAAAATAAGTAAATGCATTCTAGGTCCCCTTTAAGATCACGATTTATACACCTTACCCAAGACCTAGTGTTAAAGATGATTTATGTAGCCATGTCTGGTTTTGATAAACAGGTTGGGCTTTATCCGTTTTTGGAAATCAGAAAATTAAATGCACTGATAATCTAATTAGATTTTTGTTAGACTGAAATAATAGAAGAGTAAAAAAGGAAAAGGTACAACACAACAAAGGTAAACCAGGGTCTGCACTTTATAAACTGATAAAATATAATCAAAGAAACCTTGTTTAAGTATCAGATAAGCAAGTTTGAAGGCTTATTAGATACCAAGATACTAGTACTAAAGCACTATGAAACATGACTGTGCACTGCAGCAAAAGCTGAACAAATGAAAAACAAATCTGTGTGTTATGCCTGCAGCCCCCAGTGTTTGCACCCCCACCGCAGTCACTGAAATTAATGAACAGGCTGTTTTTCCATGCAGGCCTAAAGTCTGTTTCAACCTCAGTTTTTATTAGTTCAGTTTTCTTTTCAATTCAGTTTACTTTCAGTTAGTTTGTAGAGTGGGTTTGCTTGCTTTGAGTCTAGTTTCAGTGTTAGTTTAGTTTTTTGGTTCTGGAAGTATCTGTCATGATCAAGACTCAAAACATGTATTCCAATACAAACATGGCTCATACCCATGCGGGCACCCCAGTCTGAGTAAACATAATATCCATATCCTCCTTGTGCTTTTTGTGTTTACATATTTCACCAAATATACTACAACTAGGGATATTTCCAGCATGTTTCTTTTTTACTTTAATTGGTTTTCTAAGCTTGCAGCATTACTTCAGTAACTATGTTTGGTCTGAACACAGGCTGATATGTTGGTGTTACATTATGTATTCATATTAAAACATTTCCTTTGCGCAACCAATAAAATTCTTATGACTGTGTGCAGACTTGTTAAAAATGCATGTGCAATCTAGTCTTTATTCAAGGAGGACTTATGTTTGGAGCTTTCAAAATGTATTATACTATATATGCACATGTTGTATCACTGAATTATGGGTTGTTCTCTCCATACACCAGCTGCTCTGTACTGAGTGAAATCAGGAGAAAAAAAAAAAATCACAATCTGGGTAAAAATACTTTCTGAAGATCAGTGGAAGTCTGAGTGCTCAATACGAGTGACTTCCAAAGTCCTTTTTTTTTTTAAAGTGCTAAATTCTCTACTTGTGTTTCTCCAGACAGCGTGAAGGGATTTGTCTTGTTATTACTGGGACAAAATGCAGGCAGTAGACTTTACGGTCCCTTTTTCAGACATTTTTACACAGTATAAGGGTCGTGTTTTGAAACTGGTTTAACTTCATAGCCCGGATGGAAAGAAGACACAATAACCCAAAAGCCAGCCAACATTCATATCACATGTGAGTGCTGCATTAAGTAAACCGCTTTAAAACTGCTGACAGAGAAAAAGTGGTACTCTTCCTTACCCGGCAATGGCGTAGAGGCGCCCTCGGAGAACGGTGGCTCCTACGTAACATCGAGGAGTCGTCATACTGGCTACAGTCGTCCAGTAGTCTGTTCTGATGTTGTAGACTTCAACAGAGTCAAGATGTGAAACACCATCAAACCCTCCCACTACGTAAATGTGGTCATTGAGCAAAGCCACACCAGCCCCTGGAAATAGCAGGAAGGTGTCACTACACAGCCTGCAGGAATATTTTATAGGGATGCACCAATCCGATATTTGGACCAGATAGCCATCCCATCATTACTCAAAAAGCCGGACTATCAGAGTCTCTATGACAATGGCTGATCCTTTTAATTCCTTTATATGTTCGGTGTTTACTATGCCATGCAGCAGCAATGTGAGCAGTGCTAACACAGCATTGAGAAAACAGCAGAAGGTCAGCGGTCTGGAGGTGCTGCATTATTTATTTGATATTTAATAATTTTAACACCAGTAGTGGACTGCTACTGGATATCAGCAGACCCAAAAAAAAGCTGGATCAGTGCATCCCTAATATTTTATTCCATCTTTTTCTTACATACCTGACCGCTTGGTGGCCATGGGTGTGACACTAGTCCAGTGGCCTGTGTGTGGGTCATACCGCTCCACTGAATTCAAGATGTTCAGTCCATCATATCCACCTATGAGGAAGTGTGAGGGAAAGCATGGCCGGAAAAATAATCATGATGACTTTGTTTATACTGTTGTTCCACCAACAATATCAAACATTTTCGAGTTCTAACCAAAGATTGTATGTAAAAAGCCACTTTGACGTCACCTGTTGGCTTGTGAAATCTTGACTATGAAGACCCAAGTACTTCATAGCATTCTGTAGCAACTTGACAGGCCCACTCAAAACCATATTCTGCTTTGCCATTCTAACAAATATCATGCTGTTATCATGCAAAAATAGTGATTGAGGCCATAAACTGATCAGGAAAGTGTTTACTGAAGTCACAGAGCAGCAAAGCTGAGGGCCACTGTCCCATACACTTCTGTACAACTGAACCCTCTTTTCGCAATCAGGGAACCAGGCATAAGCTTCACTTTCAGACCTGGAAGCTACAATCCATCTTTTATATCGAGTTTATGGTTCAAACTTGAATGAGTCTAAACCGATTCTTAAAATTGTCCAAGGGAAAGCGGTTGTTCAGCTGACTGAATGTGACCTGACCTGTATTTGTCTTATAATCACGCACTGTATGCAGAAAATGTTCGTACTCTCAGGATCTGAAAAGTTAAGCCAATGCAGAAGTGTCTTAAACTTTCATTCTCTCAAATCACCATTAGGGAGTGACGTCTCTGTCAGCAAACTTAAGCGTCTGGAGTTTATGTGATTTGTGACTTGAGTAAACACTTTCCTGGTGATTTTATGTAGTTTCAAGGCATTTATAAACACAAAATAAGTTCATTTTTTAGATTATAGTTCTCACTAGAGTCAAAAAGATCAATAAAGTTAAGGGGTTTAGTTTGCCTAACATAAGCCTGGAAGCAGATGCAAATCTCTGGGAGGGTTGTGTCAGGAAGCGCATCTGTCATAAAAAATCTGCCATGTGGTGACCCTTATGTTACTAAGGAAGTAGCTGTAAGAAGAAGCCAGCACAGGTTAATGTATTACATTCAGGGCACGTCAGCCTTACAATGTACAATGCAATGCAATTTAATTAATCCCCCGTCCATATCATATTATGATATAGTAGTGAAAAGAAAATCCAGCTGGCTCAAGTGTAGTGGTTTACACATTCACCTAACAAGTGAAAGATCCCCGGTTCAGTGCCGGGAGGAGACACAAATCCCTTTGGGGTTACAGCACGAAGGGCACCCAGTGTAAAAATCTGCTAAATCAAACATGCGGAGTGACCCCTTGTGAATAAGGAAGCAGTCAAAAGTAGTTTCAGTGCAAAATAAGACCCAATTACAGCATTCTGTTCTACCTGGCTACATATTCCTATCACTGAAAAACTATAAATCAGAAATGAATGAAACGAGGAATTTATCCTCTGTGTCACAGAACACAGACCAAAAGAATTTCTTTGTGGATTTTCACTTACTGACTACTTACTACTGGAGAACACTTTCCTTATGGGGAAGTATGAGCATGGGGTGCCCTTACTCATCATGGTTTTAAAACACTCAGAATATAACTTCGCTAACTAATGGGTAACAGCTCAGATCTATGTCCATCTTTTATATACAGTCTATGCTTATTTTCAGACTAATATTTTGGCCCATGTGATACTCAAATTGTTGATAAAAGAAAATTAATTTGCAGTTAGTGTCTGTATTTTTTCCCTGCATACCTAGACAGTATATAAGCCCACTGGCAACCACCAGACCAGCTCCTTCTCTAGCCGTCTGCATATCTCCCAGCATGCTCCACTGGTCGATGTTTGGATCATATCGTTCCATGCTGGTATGACGCCGGCTGCCATCGAAGCCACCGGCAACATAGATCATATCTGTCAAGAGCCAAATGATACCACAGCCATCTTGTTACGGTGTACTTTCCGAGGACATAGAAAAAACAAAACAAAAAACACAGGGATTTCAAAGAAGGGAAATTCAGATCACTGAGCACAGAATCTCTCCGACCTCCAAGTGTTGTAGCTCCAGCAAGGCCTCTGCGAACATTCATGGTGGCGACAGTGTACCAAACACCGTCCTCATCTGCTGTGTAGTCCAGGCACTCCACGGAGCTGAGCCGCGACCGGCCGTCATAGCCTCCGATCACATAAACTCGATCGTGCAGAGACACTGTGGCCACGTAACGCCTTTTCCGTGCAATATTCTGTTTAAGACACAGGTGTCAAACTCATTTTTGTTCATGGGCCACACAGAGTCCAATTTAACCATTTAATAGCCAGCTGTCATGGCTGACATGCTCTTTAACTCCCAGTGTACTGCTGCCGACATGTTTGTGCAGTTTGCATTACTGTGCATTACTGCGACAATTTGTCCCGTCGGAAAAATCCAAATGGTTTCTGAAAGCTGAGAAGTTGTGCTTCACAGTCAACATAAGGTTATTACGATAATTTCACTTGCGCTGATGCAGGAAGCCTGCGAATGCTGACACATTTGAAACTCACAGGCCTGGTTAACCTACAGTGGGCATTGCATACTAATTAAAAAGAAGTAAATTCTACAGATATGACCCTAAGCCATAGCAGAGACATCTGAATTATAAAATCTATGGGACTTTTTTTTTTTTTAAAGCAAGGATGATGGTAGTAAATTTACTTTGAGAGGAAAAAGCCTTTTAAAATCTTTTGGGGCAAAGACTGCAATTTTTTTTTGTTGACTTTTTTGACTGGCCATTCCATACATGCATTTTCTTATGTCCTGGTTACCACTAACATTAAAGTCAATTTAGATCATTCTTCACAATAACAAGGTGAAAAAAAAAAGGGGGGGGGGGTGTCAAGCTTGATTCTAGAAGGACTTTGGGCATAGCCATGATTTTGAGAAAACTGAAACCAGAAGCCTTAAAAAGACAACCCATACCACTCTCCCTTACAAATTTGCCAGACAGGTTTTTTTTTTTTAATCATTTACTGAATTATTTATAAAGCAGGTGATAAACAGTCTGAGATTTCAACTTACAGATCAAAACAGGAAGGCACAAAGCCTTCAGATGTAGTTTGTCTTTATGATTCAAACAACTTCACATCTACAAATACTTCTAATTTCCTACCCAATTTCTGTGTACTATTGGCATCTTCAGGAAAAGCCTTACATGTCATTGAAAAATTGGATTCATTAATGAGTTTGCTACAATTTTCACACGTTGCACAGCGATCCAGTGGGCTCCATGTTTGACGCCCCTGTTTTAAGATATGCCCATCTGTAACAGCCAGATATTTAATACTTACAGGCAGAAAGCTCCACTCTTGAGTTTTGGGATCATATTTTTCAACTACGTCTATCGGTGACTGCTGGCTGCCAAATCCACCGATAACCAGCAAGACTTCTTTGGCACCTTGGAAGAAAACAGTGGATTACAAAGCTGTTGTCTAAGAGACATGATTTGCTAAATTGCAGTTGAAAACAGGATTCCTACCTAATCTGGCTTGTGTGCGTGGGCCCTGCATCTCACTCCTCAGCTCGGGTCTTAAGTGGAATTTCTTGGCTTCGTCAACAAGGTCTCGACATGGCAGGCTACACCGAATAAGAGGCTAAGACAGGTAAAAACTTGCTTAATTACAGTGTGATAAAACTTGACAGAAAATCTTTCACTGGAAGCTTGGCATGTGAATACATAACAACCCACCGAGCGTCACCTGGCTCACCTCAGTATCAATGACATCTGTAATGTAGCGCGGGGTCAGCAGTGGCATCCGGACAAACTCGAGCATGTCTGGCAGGTAAGGTTCCCGCTCTTTGCGGTTGTGTTTGACCCAATTTAACACGGCTTCGAATACAGGCTCCTCTGAGTCCACCTGCATACCGACAACATATACAGTAATTACAATCCAAGTCATTTAAAAAAAAAAAATATATATATATATATATATATAATTACTTGTAGTACCACTAGGGGCAATAATTTAAGAGATTTCTGCAACCTGCAAAGACAAAATGTACAAAGGTAAAACAGTGCAGTCTGCTAAGGTAAACTCCTGAGCCTCAAATCCTCAGAGATGACAGAAAACTTTAACTGAAGGCAAATTATGCATGACTGGTGTAGCATGTATAGTCTGGTTTTATTTTAAAAACAACAAATATGACGGGAAGAACAATTTGACAGAACTCATGATCTATAAATCATCAAGTGATAATAACTGTTTTCACAAAGCGGGGCATGTGGTTGGGGAACAGGAATTTCCTGAGTACAAAGGCAAACTTAAATCAGATTCACTTCTCTACAATTTCATCGTCAGGTCAATCCACAAAACTGAGTGGAACTTGGGTGGTTGGAGGGGTGGTCACAGACTGATTCTATAGCAGGTTTATACTTGCTTTTCATTTTTGGCGCTTAGGTTGTTGATAGACATTATGGAAGCTGTGAAAGTCAAGCTCAATTTGCATTAAATCAACAGATTTTTCAAGGATCTCAGACTAAAATATAACTATTTAAGTAAGTAAAAACTAAGGTTATTATGCTTGACAAAAACTTAACTAAAAACTAAAAGTAGCTGTGATAAAACATTTCAGTTAACTGACATAAAACTTTGTGAACTTTCAAAAGTAAGAACAAAAGAAAAACAAAATGTCTTTTGTCAGCTGGGTAAGATTTGTCAAGACAAGCAGCCCGATGAGGCTTTTTTGCATTTCTTGACTTACATTGTCGATGTGACTGGGAGGCAACAGTTGTCACAAAGTGCTGTGTTTGTACTGTAATACCTGTCTGTAATTTACTAAATCTTCTCCCGACAAATATCCTCCATATAAAAATTATTTAAAAAGTCTACAACTAACACTGAAACTCATACTAACAAAGTAAGCTAAAAATTAGTATTTTCAAACTACAGAAACTAAACTGAAACTAATAAACCCACTCTGGAAACTGACTGAAACTTAACTGTACTGAAAATAGAAACAAAAACAAATGAAATAATACAAAACTGTAACACAAAATAATCATAACAGCCAGCTTTCAGGTGCTTAAACTGAAAAATAAAAATCTTATTTCATCCATAATATTCAGCAGCAGTCACAGCAGACTTAAAAAGATCTCTGAAAAGGAGCAAGCCTAACCACATGCAGTTTTCCTACCTGAATTTCATCACATTTTATAAGCTTTTCCACTTCTGTCTGGCTCAGCAGCATGAACTCCTCATGCTGAACCACTTCGGAGAAATGCTTCTGGGAAAAGAGATCGGCAGCCTGCATCAGGTCAAGGCAGTTATGAGTCTCGGCAAAGTCTCGAATACCCAGACAGTTGGAGGGATCGAGCTGGCTCTCCAAAAAATCACAACACGCTCTTTTCACTCCTAAGGAAGACAAAGATAGATTGGTACACATATGCACCACTCATTCCCTGAACTCTTTTGATAAAACAAGATTTAATTCTCTCTTAATCTGGAAATAGAAAAGGCAATTTAATCGCTGCACACAGAAACAAGAATTTAATACATTTCACTATCACACCAACCAAATTAGAAAGCAGAATTAAAAATTGATGATTAAGCCTAAAAATCATTATCATATCACATTTTTCTGTAATTGCCAGCAGTCTATAATAACGACATGATTAATTAAATAGTAAGTCCCGCACACTGTCTACGAAATTATTTTTATTTGCAAAGTTTGATTTAAGAGGAGCCAAATTATAGTTATTTTTGTTCTGGCATCTTTTTTGTTTTATGATGTCTCTCCAGAAGAGCTGAAGGTGGCCAGGAAGAGAGAGAGATCTGGGTGTCCCTGCTTAGACTGCTGCTCCCATATCCCGGACCCAGATAAACAGCTGAAAATGGATGGATGGTTGGAAAATGAAGTGGCCACAGTCTTGCAGCCAATCACATTCTCCATTCAAGGTATGAATACCAAATGTAACACTGGATGACTGATTGATTGCACTGACATTTCATCCCTAGATTTAAATTAAGCCTGTATATGGTAGGATGGGTGTAAAATCTGGGACTGGATAAGTTTCTTAGTTACTAATGGTTGCAGAACTTACTTTATTTCTATGGGTCCAATAACTCTAATAATATGTGGCAGTGTCGCAGTGGGTAGGCGCTCGCCTTACAGCCGGAAGGTTGCAGGTTCGAGCCCCTGTCCCTGCGTTGTGTCATTGGGCAAGACACTTAAACCACATTGCCTAATGGTAGCGCCGGTCTCTGGCTGCATGACCGCAGATGCTCGTCTCTGGATGAGTGATCTGGAACCATCATTTCATTGTGTGCCTTGTGTGCACAATGACAGTGAGTTTAATCTAATAATTCCACCAACAGTACATAAATGGACCAAAAGCATATTGGTCCATATATGTACTAAAAAAATTAAAACTTTTTAATACCCATTAATGGCCATCTTTGAGGAAATTGAATGAGACATTTCTAAAACTGAGGTTACAGTCACGAAAAAGATGGCTTAAGCAAACACTTAAATGATTATTTTCTTTAAATCTAACTGTGCACTTAAATTAACATGAGCGCTTGGATCCATCACGTAAATATGCAAAATTTACCCATACACGCTACTTCTTATCTGTAGTCCCTCGTAGATAGATATAATTATATAACATGTTAAACAAACATTAAAGACCCCTTACAAAACAAACACAAAAGCACCTAAACACAATTTGAAAAACAGAGACAATTACTGTAAACTTTTCAAATCAAGATCCAGCAGGCAGCCCTAAACTTACCTTTGAGCTGCAGCAGACACGCTGCAGGGAGCAGCTCTTGTACGTTCTCCACCGTTACAAGTACAGTCTCTGTGTAGACAAAGTCCAACAAGATCTCCATAGTGGCTGCAGTGAGCCCCTGAATGTCGACAAAAGATTTCCCCTTTTCTGCCAGCTACAGAGCCACAACAAAACATTTATTTGAAGGATTACTTGTGAGCATTAACCTGCATTTTTAGTCAAATCACCTTAAGACTCCCAAAAGGCCAACAAAGAAAAAACATCAGAAGTGTAACTGGGGCATCTATTTTTTAAACATTATTACCTCGCTGGTGAACATGGCACAAAAATAGTCACTGCAGGCAGCCAAGACAATTCGGTGAGCTGGAAAATCAGTGTTCTCCACCCTCAGAGTGATGTCGCAGAGTGTGTTGCTCTTGCGAAGTGAGTTCATTGCATTGAGGATGGATTTGGCATGGGAATTGGTCATGATGTCTTTGGGAGCCATGCTGCTTTGAGAATCCCTTAAAGATCTCAAACTGCTAAACGAATCTGGAAAAAAAAAAAAAAAGAGACTATGTTGCGAACGTCATTTGGGAAGAAAATGAGCATAAAAAATCTCCACAAGGTCTAAATTTTTACATACTTTACAAACAAGTCATACAGATAGTCAAAAAGAATGTGTGCCTATCAGGGGTGCAGTAATTAGTTGAGAGAGAATTAAACTAGTTTGATAATTAAATGTTTGGAGTTGAACTGTTGGCCTTTTGAAAAAAGACAACTGATACTGTCACTTCAGTCTGTGGGAAAATAAAAGTTATTTGACACCATTTTACACTATTTTACTTAAAAAAAATACTGCTAATGAAAATTTCCATGAAATATATTATGCTTTATATGTATTACATTTACATGATACCAGTGTCGAAGACAATAAAATACCCCATATATAGCACAACATGCAGCATCTGATTGAGATGCTTTGGCATGGAGTTAAATAGGCCGCTCATGCTTGAAAACCCTCCAGTGTGGCTGAATTAAAACAATTCTGCAAAGAAGACTGACCAAAATTCATCCACAGCGATGTGAAAGACTCATTACCAGTTATCACAAAGCTCTTATTGCAGTTATTGCTGCCAAGGGTGGCACAACCATTAGGTTATTAGGTTTAGGGGGCAATTACTTTTTCAAACACGGCTAGGTATGTTTGGCTAGCTCTTTCCCCCTTAAAAAATGAAATCAACATTTAAAACTGCATTTTGTATTTACTTGGGTTATCGTTGTCTAATATTAACATTTCGTTGATGATCTAAAACATCAAAAAATAAATCAGAAACGAGGTAAATACTTTGTCACAGCACTGTACTTCTTGTAGAAAGGTTTAAATTGTTATTATTTGATAATTGCAGCATATATAATAATAACGTAATAACAGTAATGTGATTGTTTTTTTCCTTTAAAGACTTTTACTTTTGGAGTATTTTCCCACTATAGTCTTGCAAATACAACTTACCGTTAAAAGATCTGAATACTTTTTCCACCACTGGGAGGCAATAACTATAGCTACACATTAGCTAGCAGCAGTCAACGACAACTGACGGCTAACGCCAACGCTAAACAACAACTACGAAAACACAGCAATATAAAGTGAGCTGACGGCCAGAGGAAGACAACACATTAAGCGACACACACAGAAAAACTTGTACTAATACCTGTCGCAGCAGTAAAAACGTCTAGCTAAGTTGCTCTGCTAGCTAACGTTAGTAGCACCAAAGTCCCCCCTGTCCCAGTTCTTTGCTCCCAGTCGCACTACCTAAACAAAGCCCCTCAGCTACAGCTACTCCATGACGACCTCTGCCGGGTCACTCTATGCACGGCCACCGAAGGGACACATGTATTGGAACAGCATCATATGAACTTCTTTCTTTATCCAGCTATAATTTCTCGTTGACTAAGCTGCAGCAGGTCACAGCAGCAGTAGCAGCAGCAGCAGAGAAGCCACTTCACAGATTGGACGTAAACAGACCATTACGTGAGTGTACGTGCGCGTTCCCGAGGAGAAACAAGATGCCTTCCGCGCATGTTCGCTGGTTGGTCTCAACTGCCCCTGTAGGAATAGTAAAATAGCCGTTTCAGGCAAACAAAGTGACAAATCCGGATTTGACAGTGGCTTATAAACCCAAACTGACGCACAGAGAAACACAGGAGGAATTTTATCTCTTAAAAAGCATATTCTGCTCTTTTTTTAGCCACCCAAGGACGGCAGCTACAGTAGGAGGAGGAGCTAGCGGCGTGTTTCCGCTAAAAGCAGGCCGAGACGATAATCTAGGCAGCCGCACTGAGAATTACAGAACAGCGGCGGAACAGTTGGCAGCTACTGCGGGAAACTGAATGTAATTTGTTTAATCTCCGGGGAGAACTGGTTGTTCACATCGGGGGAAGACAATAAGAGACAGAGAGAGAGAAATAGAGGCAGCGGGACTGTCAGCGATGGAAGCCGAATTTCGTGAAATCGATGAAAACGGCAGCTGGAACGCCATTTATCAGGTAAGACCTCTCGGCAAATTGAGGTAGAAATAAGCGGACCGTGGGTGAAACTGGTAAGGCCAACGTGTAGCTAATGTACAGTGAGGCGATAGCCACAATTTCTGTGGCTGTATCAGTGTGTTGGTATTTAGTTCAGTCCCCGTTCTTCCTGCTCGGAGCTATCCGATGATTGATACGTCTGCCCGGGTCTAAAGCTAGCAGCTCACCCCGCTGACTGGTAGCAGAAATTGTATACATTTATTAACTTCTTTTTAATGAATTATTCTCAGCTTCTGGTACAACTTCCACCCCGCTAGTAGTAGATTATTATAGCCGTTAGAAATGTATATAATATATTATACAGGGGTATAACACACCTGAAACCAAGTGAAATCCTGATACAAACCTGCGCAATATCGTATCGCGGTTCCTTCTCCTCCAAACCGTGATACCCATTTGGCGCTGTGAACGCTGATAGCACAGGTAAAAATTCAAATTGAAATATATCAGAATAATGGCAGGTTTTTCCTCCCATATAAAAACTTGCCACTGATTAAAGAGGTTTTGACCTTCCACCAATGAAAATTAACCCTTATTTCCCCACCGGTTTTAATATAGTCATGCTTAAATGTTGAAAATGTATTTTATCTGAATAATCTCATTTTCAGAGAACAATACGTAACAAAGACAAAATAAATACCTAATCCCCCCTCCCAACATAAGCCCATTTTGAGCCAGGAAACCCCCCCACCCCCCATTGAAGATATATATGTGGTATACATCTGCATAAAGGACTTATTAGTCTGTTAAACGTACCATAACAGCCTCTATTTGAGTAGTTTAGGATAATATCATAAAACTGAAAATTACCAGCGCCCCTGTGGAATTTTATTTTTTTGTGAACAAACAAGTCCCATTCAATAAATTTACTGACCCAACAAAATAGTTTGTGCACAGTTGTGATCTACCCAACATGTTGAAGGCATTCACTTCCTCATTCATGATATGAAATGTACTGTGTACTATCTTTGGGGTTTTTTTCCCCCTTGCATTTAAGAAAAATTGACTCATTACTTCATGTGGATCAACTGTATGGAGTCACCCCAAAGGTTCATTTTGGGCCAAGTAACGCTCTTAATGGAGTTTAATTGTTCTTCATGATCCAGCCACGATCAAGTGACTAGGTCTGTTGTAAACTTTGGTTTTTGCCCTCATTTCTTTGTTATTCATCCCCACTGAAGAAAAACTGAGGTATGAACTGAAACCGTGGAACAAAAATCAAGTTACGGACTATGATTGGTCAGTGAGTTAAACCTTGATCGCTTAACACAATTATTCATTAACTTTACAAACACCATGCAGTGACTGAATTTAAAAATGAATCTTTGTAATTTTATTATGCTTGTCTGAAACAGATCTCTCTTGCAAATGAAACACTGAGTCTAATTGGGACTACCTGTATAAATAAAGGTTACATTTAAAAAAAAAACAAAAAACTGTGTGGTTTTACAGGGAATCTTAATAAACTTCTTCAACGTTGATATAAGTCAAATAAATAGTTGAGGGTTGTTCAGTAGGGAACAAAGCCCTGACTAAATGGGGTTTTCTACCCTAAAGCCAGATCAGCTGATGGTCCTGCCAGCCTGTAGCTTCCACCGCGGGATCTCTGTGGGTCCAGACAGAGGCGAAAGGTGGCAACGGACTCGTCTGCCTTGGGAAACCTACAAAGCAGCCTCGGGGTGAACTACAGAGAACTGAGGCCTACAGCTAACTGTTGAGCACTGCCAAAAGCAGATGGGGTGACAGACCCTAAGCAATCCAGAGATGGAGACGGCTGTAGTCAACCATTAATAATCCTTCCACAGGTTCGCCTGCCTAAGCCTTGATACTTTTTCTTCCTCTGTCCAGATCTTGTGGACCGAAGGCTCTCTTGTAGTCATCTTAGCTGCAGCGGAACTAAACAGCAATTTTCAGTTTAAGCTTTTAGATGGTGGTGAAAGTGAAAGAGGTGGGCTTGATATATCATAAAAAAATTAAAACTTAGTGAAAATGAATAAAAAATTATTTTGTTTTCATAATTGATGGTAGCCAGAATTGGAATTAAAATTAGATTAACATCCCCTAGTAAGAACCCAACTTTGGTTTTGGAGACTTGCTAAACCCCTCATATTTTAGGGCTGTCTCAATGTAGTTGAGGCAAGTAGAATCCTACTGAGATATCTACAGGAAATTGGAAAAGGGTCATCATTTAAATTTGCTGACATTTAGTCTTACAGCATACAGCAGACACACTTTGAGAGCTTTTAACACAGTGTGGATGGAAAAAACTGCTTTAATGCTTGTTTTTCTCCCTTTATTCTGTTACAGGGGATTCGACAGCAGTCGAGTGAATTCCCTTGCAAGGTAGCAAAACTACCTGAAAACAAGACTCGGAATCGATACAGAGACGTTAGCCCATGTAAGTTACTCTTTGCCTGCCTTAACCTGCTCGACTGCAGAATCTTCTCTTAACCCTCAAGGATTAAGCTTTTTTATCCACTAAAATATACTCTTCTCTTGTTTCCTTTATCTTGGACAGTTATTCTAAAATGTTCTAATGTAATTGTGGTTTTCGATGAATTTTTAAGCATCACAGTTGCACCAGGTTTTATGCCAAACCCAGTTGGTTTAGAAGGGATACATTACCTGAAACTTGACCGTCCTCTGAAAGCTACCACCATTTCAACAGAGATCAGTACCAGGGATATAGTATTTGGGTAACTGGGCTGTTTACATTGTCCAAATCTCCTTGATAGCAGCAGGTTTGTCTGTGTCCTGCCTGTCAGGTCTGGTTGCTCAGTTGTCAAACCGCATGTGCTTCAGGTTATCGCTGAATCTTGCTTCTACATCTGTAAGCTGTGGTTCATTGCAAAACATTGAAGTGAGTGAGTAGAAGTGGAAAATTACAATAAAACCAAACTCTTATGTTTTTAAAAAAACAAAACAAAACACATGCATATATATATACACAGCTTTCCATTGTCCTTACCGCACCAAGGGGGTATTACTGTAAGAAAACTATGAAAGTTGTAGAAGAAGATGTTTGACATCTACCATGTCATGGTAGGAAAATTTTTATGGTTGAAAATATCACAAAGGCACATATAAATATGCAGTTGTGGTGATAATGACCTAATTTGAATACTTGAAGGTTAAGTTAACACTGCCGTGGGTCTCTTTGCTTAGTACCGTACTCTACCCACAGTGATGATGGGTCTGTAATCTCCTATTTATGTTCAAACATCTGTGGTGAAGTCACAGTATTATACAAACACTTCAGCTGACTGCTTTTTCAGCAGGTACAAGCACTGTAATATTAGTTTGAAATTAAGTAAAGGTAGTGTTACGCAATAGACACTGCCTTGCATCACTCGGACTGGCGTGGCATAGTATTTCCAGCTAATTTATTACTGAGTAATTCAAATTGTAGTTAAAGCTACACAAGCCCAGTGGAAGATCAGGCTCCCAGTACACTGTAATAATCATTATTTAAAAGTTCTTATTTAGGCTAATTTCTGTAATACTTATCAGTAAATTGTATTTTCTTTAGAAGAAAAGATTTTATTTTTTACCTAAAAGGGGCATTTTTGAGCAATATTTTATTAGTATTTTAAAAGTATTAATATAAACATTAAAATAAAATAAAAATGAGAGAGAGAAGGAAAATGCTCGTCTTATTTCGATATGGTTATCCATATCCTCACAACTCCCATTCTTTTTGTATTTTACATTAAAAAAATGATAGTGTACACAGAAGCATAATTCATTCACTTCACATAAAATGTCCTGTTTCTCTGAATTAAGGAGATAACTATTTCAGATATTCATAGAAAACTTTCTATTAAAAAAATCTTCTGCTTTTCTAAATTAAGCAGCAATCTTAAAAATCTCTAAGGAACCATTGTTGACTTTAAAGTTTAATTTCACAAGCAATAACCCCCATTTCCTTCTTTACAGTTTTATTTTGTTTAGGTTTGAAACATTGGGAGATACAGCTGTCTTTGAGTAATATTGATGTCACTGTTACAGACTGGTTGTGTGCTGGATATTGCAGTTTCTTCAGAATATAAAATGATGGATCTAAAATGCATTCATACAGGCTAGCTGGTGAACTTGCACAGTTTAAAAGGTGGCTGTAGCCGCTGTGACCTCATCCATTGGTTTTGGTCACAGTGGCTACTCAGATTTTTGGCCACCATAATGATGTTATGATGTTTTTTAATTTTATTTTTTGTGAGCCAGAATTGACCGTATGTGGATAAAAGTTTTCAGGTAACACTGGCAAGCTTTTTTTTAGCAGCATTCAACACAGATCACCTGCTGCTTAGTGCTAACTAATACATTCACCAAAACTGAAGCACAAACTTCTTGGATGGTCTGTACCACACAGCGAGCCATATTATTAGTCAGATAATCCATTAAAAAATGCTCCCGAAGGGACTAACTGTAAAGACTGTAGACTGGGCCAGCTCAGTGACTCCAGTTAGTGGTGGTGTGCCTTGGCATACATCAATGGGCTCCAGCTGCCTTTGTCAGGACACCTGTCAATCAATGAAGCCACGCCCTTAACTCAGTTATCCGGGTAAATGAGTTAGGTTAAGAAAAGGAAGAAAGAAAAATCAGTTTACTCAGGAGGAAACTATCCATAGATGCTATTTTATTTTTTGTACCAGGTTGTAAATAAGTTTTTCTTTATGCTGTAAAGTTGGGCATTTTACTATGTGAGTTTATTGGAGTTTATTTTTATTTTTTTTGAGAGCCAACCTCAAGTGGCCTCTATAAGAGATGCAGTTTTTGCCACTTCTGCATTTTCAGCTCTGGAAGTTGCCTCTTGGTGGTGACTCAAAGGACAAAGATACCAGCAACTCAGAATATGTATTCCAACATGAATTTCTTTTTTTTCCCAACATGTTTTTTTTTTTCCCCTAAAACCATGCTTTCAGGTTTTTGACGTTTAAAATAAGAGGTTTATTATGTTCATGTGTTCATCTCAGGTCAAACCAGATAGCTTTGGGTCTAGTGGAATTTCTATTATAATTTTCTCACAAGTCACTTTGACTTCTTCCCAGAATCTTTCTACACTGCCAATAAAAGGGGAAAAAACTAAATTTGCTGGAGTTAGTGCAGCAGCTGAAAGCCCCAACAGAACTAGACACTGTGACCGCTGTCAGCTTTAGTAGATAGTAAGGTTGCAATGAAAATATGAGAATAAACCAGGTAAAATCAATTACCACATTTTGTCTCAACAGTCTAAAACCAAAAAGATACTAAAACAACTTAAAGCACTATAAACTATATAAAGTTTTAATTATGATGAACAAAATGTGATTGTTAAATTTTATCAGGCATCCTCATCGACTTACTGTTTTTGACTGATTTCTAAATAAAAACTAACCGTATGTTGTATATCTGTTTGAAATCAATAATCATAAAATATTTTCTACAGAATACCCCAAACTAACAGCTGAACTACAGAGTTTCCTCTTTTTCACACTCAATTACCCATGCAATTCTTTTTCAGACTGAGTTGCAAATAGTTACAGGAAACACCAACAAGGGTGTTCTTATTCCCCTTCACAAGATATGAAAATCAGGAACCTGAAACTTGTTTGTGCTGATAACTTTTTACCTAAAAGGTTATTTCACTGGAAATCATGAGAAGCTGATATCTCAATACTAAATGTCTTTAGTTTATATAAAGACACTTGTCATGTGTTCTCTGCAGCTGTGTTGGTCTGAGAATTGCATTTCTATTCCCTGGTGGATTGTGGCATTTTTAAAAGGTCACACGCATATTTTCATATTTCTTTTCTTATTTTGGTTTCTCTTCTCAGTTGACCACAGCAGAATACGTCTGCAGTTAGGTACAAATGACTACATTAATGCCAGCCTAATAACAGTAGAAGAGGCGCAGAGGAACTATATCCTTACTCAGGTAAGTGTGGAAAAGCTTCAGCGCTGAAAATTCAGCATTTCCTGAAATGCAGTCAGTGAGAGAAAAATCCACAGATTTAACTGATCTAATACTTGTAATTTTTCACAAGTCTTCACCCAGCATTAGCTAATCTGGATGGAAGCCTTGCCATAATGTGTTATCTTTTATAGCAGCACCTTATTTTATGTCCTTGTCTGCAACATTTATAAGCTGAATATGCCCAGTTATTAGTTTATTAGGCACGCAGATCTAAAACTAGGCCAGTCTAATACAAGAACTCAGCACTAGAGCCTCCCTTGATAAAGGTTATAATGCTTAGTTTTAGCTGACACCTTTTTTGTTTAAGCTTTTATGATAATTTTAGAAGGCTGTGCTTTTAAACTATGGACGTGTTTCTTTTCATCCTGCCCTCATTGATATAAGCAGAGGTTTATCATGTTTTTGTCACTTTAACTCGTCCTGTGAGCATCATTCATTCCAGGCTGGTGTATTATGTCCAGCTTCTGATTAGAGTGACACTGGGAAAACACTTTCACATTAGGGCTGTTTATACCTGCCATTGTCGCTCTCGCGAATGGCGTCATATTGCCAAGTTGATTCAACTTGTCATGCCTTTCGGATTTAAAAAATTTGGGGGGGGGTGTAACCTGGTGTGCGTGGTGCAACCAAGTTGAAGACACAAGTGTACCATTGTGTTGGTTTTTCTGCTACTTATCCCAGGCTGGATCACTGGGAAGCAATCTAAGCAACCCAGCAAAGATACATGATCTCTCTAGTGTGTCCTTGCGTTTGCTTGGGGTGCTTGAAGGAGAACATGCCTGGAACATCTTAGGTGTCTGACCAGGAGAAATCCTGGTCAGACGCACTGGCTCTACTCTGAGCCCTTCGTGAATCACTGATCTCCAACCTCTTGAGACAGACACACGGATACCCTTCAGAGTTTCAGAGTTTCTGCCGCTTTGATCTACTACCCACAGCTTGTGACTGCAGGTGGGAGAGAAACATTGATCAACCGTAGGAGTCAATCTCTCTCAGACTGATGTCAGAACAAAACAAAACAAAAAAACATTAACAAAACAAAAACATCATGCTGAATCACGTGCCAAATATACTTGAACAGCCCACCCAAGTAAAGTCTGTGTATGGGAAACACTAATATTACAACACAGTGAAATATCATCCAAGAAAACATTATAGTTGATGACATGTTAAGCACTTAAAATATCTTCCTACCTGCTCGCACTGAGGAAGCAAAATTAAATTAAATTAAAGCAAATATTGTCAATTACTTTCTAATAGTGACAATATATTAAGACAGGAAATTCGCTATCTGTTTTGTGGTCAGCCTGTTGGAAATGAGCAGGTGGAAAGACCCAAACTGTCATGGGTCAGAGCACAAGGCAAGGGGAAAGGGGGGGGGTCTCCCAGTCAACATTGGTACCAGCAGGGACAGACAGACTGTGAACTGGTCAGAGGGTGGAGGGGGCTGACATGGAACAAGTCTTGATCTGCAGGACTTAACAGATCTGCTGCCCCCATCTTCGTGCCATATACGGCAAGGCACCTCCTGTTTTTTTGTTTTTGTTTTTTTAAAGCAATCAGATGCCTTGGAAAGCTCTTTAAATAGATACTGTTCTTATTGTGTTGTTATACCAAAAATAATATTCCTTGTTTTTATATAACAAATTCACTGAACTTCATTTTTAGGGACCCCTTCCAAGTACATGTGGCCATTTCTGGGAGATGGTGTGGGAGCAGAGGACCCATGGTGTAGTGATGCTGAACCGGGTCATAGAGAAAGGCTCTGTAAGCAGTGGTTTATTTCCTCACAATATTACAGTGTTGTCATACCTTGCTTACTGTTACCTCTCAATGATGTGTGTTATGTGAACCTTCATGTCATTTCAGATTAAATGTGCCCAATACTGGCCAGAAAGAGAGGAGAGAGATGCCATCTTTGAAGACACCAATTTCAGGCTCACCTTTGTCTCAGAAGACATCAAATCTTACTACACAGTCCGTCAGCTGGAGCTGGAAAATCTGTCTGTAAGTTGTCTCCCTACTGAGTTTGGTTGGAAAAGTATTCATAGTTTTAGATGAGGACTTTGGACCAGATGTATAATAAAGTTGCATGCATAAAAAGCATAACATACTTAGAGATGCTTGATTATAATCAAATCATAATTATGAATAATTTGGTCAATATTTTACTATCTGTTAACATGATTATTTGTTAAACATCATAATAATGACAATAATAATACCGAAAATATGGAGTTTTAGTCCTGGGAGTTTTTGACCAATAGTAACTGCAAAAAAAAAAAAAAAAAGATAACACCTTTAATTAAAATGTGACTATATTTATAAAGGAATGATGTGCATATCCCATGCATACTTAAGACCATTCATGCAATTTTTTTTTCTTTAAGAGCATGGTGAAATGGAATGAAAAATCAGGCCAGACTCAACATATAACAGCAGATTCACAGGGCTTGCATTTACTTATTTTTTTCTGTTGACATCCGGACACCTACAATCAAAATGACAATTTACCATTTACCAACTGTTTTGTAAACAAGAATGTGTACTCGATTTAATCAGGGCTCTTATTTATTTTATTTAGTTAATTGTAGGTGCTATAAATAGCTGACACTGTAACAGTCTGCTTTCTGATGAACTGTTGGTATTTTGTTTCTAGTCCTCCCTTTTTCCTCTGCGAGGGTCCTTTCTATTCTGAAGTTTTTTTTCCTTCAGAGGTCATGGGTCTGTTTGACATTCAAGAACTAAGAGTAACAAATAAAACGCATTTCCTTTTCTGCACTTTTACAATGAGTCTCTATTTCACACTTGGTGAAACAGCACTTCTTCTTTGGTGTTATTGTCACATCTACTAACTTGTGGTGCCAACATGCTAATGATTAAAGGGAGTGTCTGTTTATTCACAGATAAAAATGAGACTGAAAGTCAGGCTTGTAATAATTTATAAAAGAAGAATTTGCACTACATGGTATTATAAATATGAAAATAATTCACATCTCTGCCTTTGAGCCTACGGTTTAGTTTTGAATGTACGCATTTTTATGCATTTGGCGCCTTATTATCTTTTAATTTCTCTCCAATGTCTCTCTGCAGACTCAAGAGACCCGTGAGATTTTGCATTTTCACTACACCACCTGGCCTGACTTTGGGGTACCAGAGTCTCCCGCTTCTTTCCTCAACTTCCTGTTCAAGGTGCGGGAGTCGGGCTGTCTGAATTCAGAACAGGGACCAGTGGTGGTGCACTGCAGCGCCGGCATCGGACGCTCTGGGACCTTTTGCCTTGTGGACACCTGCCTTCTGTTGGTGTGTACAAAACTCTATTCTTAGGAAATCGGGACATTAACAGGCTTGATCTCCTAGGACATTTACATTGTACAGGAAATTAATGCAACCTTTTCTCAAGAAGCCGCAGTGCTAGAACAACACTTAATTCCTACAAAGATACTGGAAATTAATTTGAACAAATAAGTTGTCCAGGTGTCTTTGGAAGTTGGGGCACCTGTTGGAAGGGATTTTCATTCAAGTATTTAACATAATTTAAAATAAATAGTTTTTGTTTGTGCAATTACTTTTAAGCTTCTGAAAATGGGATAGTACGTTGAAAATGGCTGTAGTTTCTAAACAATTAATACAGTCCTTTTGAACTCTTTTAACTCCACCGTGGTGGTGAAAAAGACAATTACAAAAATTGTGCCATTGTCCAAATAAAACTCGTCCATGCATTTATTTCTAGCTGGCTGGTCTACTGTAATGTTCTGCTCACAGGAATCTTAAAAAACTTCAGTTGCTACTGAATGCAGCTGTCAGTTGTAGTTTTTTTTTTTTTTTTAAGGAAGTACAACCATATAACACCTGCACTTCTAGTTGGTTTAAGAGTTGAGTTTTAAAAGGTTTTAAAATATTTTGTTGGTGATTGCTGCTCTTAATTATTTATTTGCCTACATCTGTCTGACTTAAATTGTTGCTATAGTTTTGTGGCTGCAGCCTCTTTGGTAGCTCGCACATTGTTCTTCCCCTTGGCAGAAGTCAGAAAGGTAT
>JASGAU010394830.1:0-11263 GCA_030220045.1 Australoheros facetus
GTTCTCCCCAGCTGTTTCCTGTTTTCCCTCGTCATTCCCGGTGTATTTATTGTCTGTGTTTCCCTCTGTTCCTTGTCACGTCCTCCCTCATGAAGGTGTGGTTTTGTTCCTGTTTTGCTGCCTCATCATCAACCTCAGTTTTGTATATTTTTGGGATCATTTCTGTAAATAAATCATCACCTCCATTCAGTCCTGTTTTGGAGTTCTGCATTTGGGTCAACCCTGCTCGCCACACCGGTAACACATGACATTCTCATGTCCTCAATGATCGCATCCATCCATCGCTTCTTTGGTCATCCTCGTGGATGCTGGCCATCGACTTCCAAGCGCATCGCTGTTCTCGCGATGAATCCCTCATTGCTGCAGATGGCGTGACCGTACCATCAAAGTCTGGCCTCCCTCATCTTGTCCGTGATCGGCGCTATTTTCATCCATTTCCCGACGTCTTCGTTAGGAACATGGTCAAACAGGGTGAGTCCAAGCATCCAGCGCAACATCTTCATTTCCATTGCATGGAGGATTTGCCCATGTTTCTTGGACGCGGGCCAGCATTCCGCTTCATAAAGTGCTACCAGCTGCACGACGGTCTTGTAAACTTTTGCCTTGAGGTGTCGGGGCATTCTCTTGTCGCATAGGATGCCGGTCACTTGTCTCCACTTGAGCCATGCCGTGTTCGCCCTGGCCCGTGCATTAGGGACCGTGTTGCCATCTGCAGAGACGACCTAGCCAAGGTATTTGAAGTGGGTGACCTTCAGGAGCTGCTGTCCGTCGGTTTGGATGGTGCCATTGGTTTGGGGACGGCATTCAATGTATTCAGTCTTTTTCAGGTTTAGCCGCGTGCCATTTTTGTCCAATCGGGTTTTTCATGCTTGTATTTGGTGTTGGAGGGCAGGTCGCGAGTCGGCTTTGGCGAGGGAGACATCGTCGGCAAAGGGGAGCATCCATTGATGCGGGGATTACAGGTCGGCCATCGCCGTGTCCATGCAGAGGATGAAAAGCAGGGGCGAGAGGGCCGAGCCTTGGTGGACACTAACAGTGATGTTGAATGGCAGCAAGATTCCGGCGGGGCATCAGACTGCGCTTGTGACGTTGTGGTACAGGAGTTGGGTCCACTCCGTGTAGACTTCTGGGATGCCCTGGGATTGCAGGGCTCACCAGATGAGGTCATGGGAGACCCTGTCAAATGCCTTTTCCAAATCCAGAAGCGGCATGTGCACTGTCTTGTTCTTCTCCCGATGCTTTTCCATGAGCAGCCGGGCAACGTGGATGGCATCGGTGGTTCCGCATCCCTTGACGAAGCCGCACTGATTCGGCGTGATGGTGACAATGCTTCGGAGACTGCAGTCCAGGACTTGCTCGAAAATCTTCTTCGCATGGCATACCAGTCGAATCGGCCGGTAGTCGGGACACTCGGTGACGTCCCCCTTGCCCTTCCAGATGGACATGGTGGTGCTGGTCCAAGTGAGGGGTGGTTTCTTCTCAGCGATGATGCGATCAAAGAGTGTGGCAAGCAACTCTGTTCCCTTAGCTCCAAGCATCTTCCAGATCTCAGTGGGTATGTTGTCGAGGCCGGTTTTCATTTTCTCGATGGCCTTCTTGACTTCCATGGTTGAAATCGGTGGGGCGGGCTCGAGGGTGGGTTTGACACTTTTGATTGGCGAGTGTAGAAATTCTTGGGTACTGATGTTGGCGAAGTAGTCGGACCATCGTTGGAGGATTGCTGGCGGGTCGCGCAGGACCTGGCTGTTGGGACTTTTGACTTGCACAATGTGGCTGACATCTTGTTTGGATCGATGGCTGGCCTTGGTGAGGCAGTAGATGTTGTTCGCCTCCTGCGGCGTGTCCAGCTGGTCGTAGAACGCCTGGTATTGGTGACTTTTTGTGGCAGCCACCGATAACGATTGCTGAAATCAGCAGCGATCGGTATCGGTTCCAGTCAGCACTCAGCCGCGAGTTCCACCAGGTCTTATACACCAGCTTCTTCTGCTTAATCGCCAGTTGCACTTCTTCATTCCACCACCATGTTTGCTTGTCTAGGAATCTTCGCCCTGGCTTCGTTTTCCCCACTGTCTCTGCTGCTGCTTGATGTATTTGCCCCACGACTTTGTCCCACATGCGCTCCACGGATTGCTCCAAGTCTACTTAGAAAGTCGCTACCGCATCAGTCATTTCCTCCTTGTGTTCGGTCATCTTCCACCATTTGATTCACTCCGGTCCGGTTGTTGGAGGTTTCCCCGGCTGGTGGCGATTCAGTCAAATATCAAGGACGAGTGGGCGGTACTGCAGGGCCATGCTCACTGACGGGATCCTTTTTGCATTCATCACCAGCTTGACATCTTGCTTCCAGACCATCCAGTAGTCAATTTGGGTCGAATGGCCCCCGCTGGTGTAGGTGGCTATGTGGGTTGGTCTCTTCTTGAAAAGCGTGTTGGCCAATGTTACGTCGTGGACCTCGGTGCAGTCCAGGATACGGCACCTGTCGTCGTTTCACACGCTAAAACCATGCCCACCATGGCACTGCACGTATCCATCTCTCTCCTATCGTACATGGCCGTTGAGGTCTCCTCCAAGAAGGATGTGATGATCCGGGTCAATCGTCCTCAGGTGAGTGTCGAGCTTCTCACAAAATTCATCCTTCTTGGCCTCGGCTCACCCCATTTGCGGGGCGTAGCAGGAGATGACGTGAGCGATGACTGGTCCAGATTCAATTCTGATGGAGATGAGGTGGTCCAATATTCTGCTGACCATGACCACTTTGTTTTGGAAATGCTGGCTTAGCACCACGCCCACTCCATTCCTTGCCAAGCTAAATCCGTGGTAGTAGACTTTGTATCCCTCTCCGATCTCCTTCTCTGCTGCTCCCTTCCATTTTGTCTCCTGAATGCACGTGATGTCGATTTTGCGTTCCTTGAGCATGGCGGACAATTTGGGGCTTCTGCTGGTGAGCGTACCGATGTTGATGGTCGCCAGACATAGACGATAGACTAGCTTCTTCAGCCTGCTCCGTCCTTGAGCAGGTAGCCCTTGCCCATTCCTCGCGTTGCTCGGGCAAGGGCGGCACGCGTCGCCTGAGGGGGACGCCCTAGCTTGATCCACAACTTGGAGATGCGCAGCCATGATGCGATCCAAAATTGTTGGTGGAGGGACACCTCTGCCATTAGCCAGGGTTTGAGACCACTGTTACCAGCCGGTACCGCGAGGAGGTGGTGGTAGGGTTTTGCACGGCCTTCCTCTGAGAACAAACAATGTAGTGTTATAGTGGGTGCTACCAACATAATAGTTCTTTCTGTGACATTTATTTCATATCATCCAGTTCTTAAGCCACCTCTCCCCCTGCCCCTACAATTGCGTCCTCTCGTGTTTGGACGAACTCTGCCTCCAGCAGGAGCTTGGTGCATGGTTAGAGATACCATGTGGAGTTCCTTTTCCATTCTCTCCATTTTCTTCTTCTGTCCGGCTTGGAGGTTATTCTTAATTTAGATGGCATAATGCCTAACCTTCTCTAGTCTGGCCTTGCAAGCAGAGTTTTACAGTGGCCATACATGGAGGAAACACCTTCTCCAACACACTACATAGGGCTGTTATGGCCTTCCTATACGCCTGGTTGATATCATCATCCTAATCACAATGTTGTCTGTGGACATCTCCTATAGGATATTTGCCAGAGATTTATCCAATCATCCAGAACACTGATAGCTCCGTCTCCATATTTTCCCTTCACATACCACATTGATTAGAGATGGGGTTTTCTTTACCAGACATGTTTCCCATGTTCCCAATTTCTCTATCTGGTGTGCTTTAGTCACTATTCTGCTTAATCTCTATCATAGACCCAAATTTCACCACGAATCCAAACTGGTTTTGCCAGGATTTGACGGGGCAGTTAATACAGCGAGGAGGATATGAGACTCTGAAATAAATCAATTTACGCAAATGGGTTGTCTTTGTCCCGTTTTAATTGGCCTTTGCAAAGTGGTCAAACAACAAACCAATGCAGCAGCAGTCTGCATGGTATTTGACAAGGAATAATAACAAGCATAGAATCATTTACCTGTTATTTACCCACCATGGTTACAGAACACAATCAGAACATTCTGTGGAAAGGATAACTTGTATAGACAATTATGTCTATAACACAATGTTTGTCTTTGACAAGCAAGTGCTATTTTCTGACTTTGTATTGTAAAGCAATAGAAAATGTCCGTTATTCTTGTCAAAATTTGCTTATGTGGATTTTAGATTTTTTTTTGCCTGAAAATAGCTAAATTTTAACATTTCTTTACTACTTTTGGCAACCATTAATTCAAAAGACACAAAGCTTTATTTCTGAAACTTCTGAAACAAATTTTTAAAATTAAAAATGAGCAGTTTGTTTTTCTTAATTTCCATGATATAAACATTTTTACCATTTTTATAGGCAATTTTTAAGAGAAAACAGTTTGAAAAAATGTTAAAACCTAAATGAAAACCACTAGTAACTGGCATTATATGAGAACATGACATATTTCAAATCATTGTCCAAACTCTTATTACTTCTACCATCCAGTGTAGAAGTAATAAATACATGCATGTGTGGTGGCTGTAGCTCAGGAGGTAGAGCAGGTCACTTACTGATTGGAAGGTCTGCGGTTCGATTGCTGGCTAATGCCCATGTATCCTTGGGCAAGATACTTAACTCCAAGTTGCTCTCCGACGCAAGCGTTGGAGTGTGAATGTTAGATAATAAAAAAGCACTTAGCTTAGTTAATCATGGAAGTGCTGGTGTGAATGGGGTAAATGTGTTGTAAAAGCGCTTGGAGTGTTCAAACAGAGTAGAAAAGCGCTATATAAGAACTAGTCCATTTACCATGAACTAGCTTTTCAGCATCACTCTGAGATAGGATGCTTTTAATTTTAGTGATATTGTGCCAATGAATGAAGGCAGTCCTACATATTTGTTTAGTGTACATGCTGAAGGATGTAGCTTGACCAAAAATGACTTCAAGTTTCCTCACAGTATTACTGGAGGCAAAGGTAATACCATATAAAGGAAATATCTGTTTAGGCGCCTTGTTTCTAAGATTTTTAGGACCGATTACAATAACCTCAGTTTTGTCTGAATTTATAAGTAGGAAATTAACTAGTTTATTTGTATCATCTGGCTTCATGGATAAATAAAGCTAGGTATCATCTGCATAGCAATGAAAATGTATTTTCTAATAATACTACCCAAGGGAAGCATGTATAATGTAAAAAGTTTTGGTCCTAAGACAGAGCCACAGCCACCTGCAAAATTGTGTTTAGTGGTGTCAAATGCTGCACTGAGGTCTAGCAGAACAAGCACAGACATCCACTGTCGGGAGCTGTATGAAGATCACTTGTAACCTTCTTTCTTTCTTTTCTCTGTTACGATTCACTCCTGACTAAAACCCTTCAAATAAACAATTCCTTTGCAAACGATGAGTTACCTGTTTGACAATACTACAAATACAACAGCTAGATCAAGTCAGGCCTGTTTAATTAATAGATTAATTACTGCCACCTTGAAAGGTTGTGGTATGTAGCTTGTTAATAAAGACAGGTTAATCATATTCAAAATTGAAGCATTAATCAATGATGAAACTACTTAGAGCAGTCTTGTAGGATTGATGTCTAAAAGGCACACTGATGGTGTAGAGGAAGAAATCATTGAAATTAAAGATCAACCAGAGAGACAGAATCTATGAGCAATTCTTAAAGTTGCTGAACTTTATGGCATATCTGTGGGATGGCTGTGAATATGTTTTTTCTCTAATGGTTAGGATTTTGTTTGTGAAGAAATTCATGAAGTCATTGCTAGTTAGATTTCAGGCATACTTGGCTCAGACTCTGTCAGCCTGGCTTGAATGCTGCAAAGAAAATTGGGTTGTTCTTGTTTTCTTTGATCAGTCACTAGTAGTAACATATAGTAAGATATCCTAGCTCCTGAATTCCAGGCTGCTTTGGAAGACCTGCTAAGGAACAGCTGACAGGGGCAAAACGTGTTTAGTCTGCACCGACTATTGGGGTCTGGCTAGTTATAGGATTATTTCAACACTCCACAGTTGGGTCTCCAATTCACTGAGCCTGGCTTCCAAAGCTACAAGTAAGCTCACTTTATTACAAGTACTATTAATGCTAAAAGAGGCAGAGACATTTGACACACTAAGCAGGAAAGTGCCAGTGAGACAGCTGGAGAACCACAGGCCATACCGCCAGTGACACACTAGCAGTATGGCCTGAACACTAAGAATATAATTTGCAGGTGATTCAAGAGAACGTGAACTCTGACAAAGTAAATGTATCTTGCAGTATGAAATAAATTGCTATCTGAAAGTTTGTAATTAATGAAGTTACAAACATTATTGTCCGTTGTAACAGGGGCAGGAAGGAATATGATGCTGCAGTGAGAGACTACACCAAAATATGTGTATTTAAGAGTTGTTTATTTGTTCAGTTCACATAGTCTACTGTGCTTGGTATATGATGATTCACTTATAAATGTTCTAAACCTTCCACTGAATGTTTTAAATATGTTTTAATTCATGCTTTATAACACTGAGTAAGGATTTTGCTGAAGCAGTGATTTTATTTTTCTTACATACACCGTGTTGTCATTAATAAAATACCATTTTGTTATGGCCCCTGGGTCTTGGACCCAGGATTTTTTGAGTTTAGAATGTATATGGGTTCTTTAGGTATTTGCTTTGGTTGTTTATTATAATTAATTTTATCCCTCTTGCATTCCTTTCATGTCTCTCTGTTATCTGTGATTGGTTACAGCTATGTTCCCACCTGTTTGCCTGTTCCCTCATTATCCTGTGTGTGTATATATTGCCTCAACTTTCCCTTGTATGTTGTCGTGCTCTCCCTCTTGTTATGCGTTTCCTGTGCAGTGTATTTTTGTTCTTTTGTATGCACCCCTGGCTTCAGTGCAGGCCAGTTTACTTCTGTTTGTTGTTAGTTTTTTTTTAGAATACTCTAGCAATAAAGCTGTTCGAAGTCTGCATCCTGTTTTACTGATCCTTTATTGGGGTCCTAACCCTGCTTGCCGCAGAGCAGTGTTATGACACATTGTATTAATGCATTGTGTAAGAAATTGTAATTGTTGACAAATATAAAACCAGTTACTCAAAACAGCTAATATATCCATATAAATATTAAAACTACATTAAAAGATTTTTAAATCATGTATTACGTTTCATGCAATTTATGAGTTGTAGAGGATTCAGATTATTATATTAAAATCCAGTATATAATCTACATCATCTGTTAATTTCATGGTATGTGGCATATAATGACAAAAAATCTATTCTATTCTATTTGCCTGATAAAGAGATACTTAATATTTTGAAAATATTTGCGACTGAAATACATTGTAGGGCATAACCTCAGAACCTACTGTACTGTAACAGTGCAGTCTTCATTCAGTGCCCAACCCTGCTGTTCTCTGTGTACCACCCCATCAGCAGTGTTTCACGGGTGCTCCGACACCCAGGATGCTACCCTCCTGCCTGGAGCCCACAGTGGCAGATGGCCAGGACTGACTAAGCTGAGCAAGACACTGTGGGTATGGAGAAAAGCCATAGGAAGCCAAGCTGCACACAGAGACATACACACATATACAGACACCTGTGCTTGTGTAAGTTGGTGACACTAATATAGTTTGACTGAAATTGCAAAATATCTGATATTAACTGCATTTAAAGTGAGTGTCAGACACTCCTCAAACACTTTTTGGAGCAAATGTTTGCCAAAGTGGAGTAACTACTCTTTAATATTCTTTCAATATCTTTAAATAAAATTTGTTTGTTGCTTGTCATTTGTGTCAATCATTACACTTCTTGCTCACAATAAAATAAGAGCCAGTGCAATTTTGATTTCCTTTTCTTGAATTTTCTGTGCTAATATATGTACTTTTACTAGTGGCTCCATAGTACAGTGGTTTACATTAGGGATGGCACGATACCACTTTTTTATGTCCGTTACCAATACCGATATTTTACCTTTGGATATCTGCCGATACCGATATAAATCATTTTTTTTTTTTAATTGTTTTTAAATGCCTGGATCAATTTTATATAAGTCAATAGTCTCTCACACAAAAAAATCAAACACAATATTAAAATTTGATATTGCGTTTTAATTATTGTACAGTGCCTTTCTGTCTGTGAAAAGTACTATATAAATAAACTTTACTTACAACAATCCAATCGCTCTATCACCTGAATCATGTTGCTCCTATGTGAGAAGGTGATGCGTTGGCTTATGGCATGTTGCAAATTTCATTAGGGCTGCAACTATCAATTATTTTAGCAATTGAGTATTCTATTTATTATTACATTGATTACCCAAGTAACTGAATAAGGAATATTTTTTTCGTATTAACAGTTCATCTGCATATTTTTACTTCCATACTGCAGTTTTTCCCTGTGTGAAAAAAACAGGGTGGAGCTACAAAGTTCTCTTTTCTTCACTTACTGATCAGTTGATTGATGAAGGACCTCCAGCTTTTCCCCAGTAAAGGTTTCATGGTGGTTACAGGGGTGACCTAGAAAAACATTTCCTTCCGCTCCATCTAAGCTCACTGGCTCTGCCGCTTTGCATTTGTGCAGACGGACTGCACGTGACTGCTGCTGTTGTGTTATCAGCGTTTATGTTGAAAAACTGGGGGGGGGTGTGAGCGTAATCTTGTAATGCTTTATATTCACAAGCATTCTCCTAAATACGTTTCTACTGCAGGTCTATATTTAGTCACAAATCAGGGATTAAAGTATAAAAAATATTTTGACGGGGAAAGGGTCCTTCCGGAACCGGACGATCGCTAGTGCTAATAGCTGCGCTCGCTTAGCAGTATGTCCGGGAGCTGAAGTAGAGAAAAAAATAACAGCTGAAATTCTCAGCACAGCGAGTACAACACACAAACATGGCAGAGAGCGGTGGAGGTGTGGAAAAACATGTCAGCGATGATCCAATTAGTGTCAAAGGGAATCCGTCACAGCGACGGAGAACTTTGTAGGATCTGAGAGGGTTATTTTTTAACTCCTGATCCCCCAATCCATTCCGGTAGGTGGTGGTAATGCAGCTCTAAGCTGGTTTGGTCAACCGCAAACCCACAAGAAGACGACGACAGAGAACTGTAATACAGCTAATGTGAGCGAAAGGCTATTTAATGTATCGAATTGCATTTCTTATTTCTTTCCGATATCCAATCCCGTAATTTAGGCCAGGATTGGACCGATACCGATACTTAATATTGGATCAGCGCATCCCTAGTTTACATATTCACCTAACAAGTAAAAGATCCCCAGTGTGATTCCAGGAAGACACACAAATCTATTTGAGACTGTGTCAGAAAGGTCATCTGGAGTAAAGTTCTGCCAAATCAAACATGTGGTAACCCAATAGGAGCAGTCAAAAGTAACAATTCATATACCTATAATACATCAGAAAAATACTTTACTTTTACAGGTGCATTATATTTATATAAGTTAAGATGAGACAAAAGAAGAAATACTTTGGGAATCCCTTTATCTCACAGCAACAGTTCAATATGGATAGATCATTTAAAAGAACTGAACATAATTTATTGAGATCAGAGTTTAAGTAATAAATTGTTTGGCAGTTAGACTAAAATGAAGTTACCTAGCAGAGCAGAGCAGAGGCCAACAATGGTAGGAAGTAGGACAAGGACCTGGAGTCTAGATGCTGGTGGTGGCAGAGATTAAGCAGGCGGACACTTGGATAAGGATCTGTAACTGACCAAGATAGGGCAAAGATGGGCTAAATGCCATTTACACAGCAGCAAAAGGTTGCCTTTGTATTCTGGTTTACTCTCTGTATATCAATGATCAATCGTTGACATGCACCTTCTGGCCTGCTAGCAGCTGCATTTTGCTGAAGTAGAATTATGAGAGTGACAACAACTGATAAAAAATGATAAGATTAAAACTGGGTAGGTTTAAGTAGTGCATATAATTACTGGTCATTTCATTAGGCACACTTGCTGAACTTTTCATTAATGCAAATATCTAATTATGCAATCACATCGCAGCAACACTGAAATAGATGGGCTATAGCAGTAGAAGCCCACACTATGTGTCACTGCTGTGAGCTAAGAGCAGGAAACTCAAGTTACAATTCACCAAAATTAGACAGTAGAGGATTGAAAAAAATTTGTCTGGTCTGATGGGTCTCAGTTTCTGCTGTGATATTCAGATGGTAGCATCAGAATTTGGTGTAAATAACATGAAAACATGGATCTATCCTGCTGTAAATCAATGGTCCAGGGTGGTGGTGCTTTAATGGTGTGGGAAATATTTTCACCTAGTAGCATTTTCATGGGTTGAGGCATGCTGAGTGGTTCGTAATGTGGTGTGTTTTGTTCTAGGTGGTTCAGTCGTCAGGCTACCCAAGTCTCTGCCCTCAGGTGGTGCCTGTCGCCGCTGGCCTGGCAGCGCACCTGTGGCTTGTTAGACGAATTGAGGCTTGGTGTATTTAAGACCGGCGGAGAAAGTGGTTCGCTGCCATGTTGTACAACCTCAATGGTGGTAACACAGCTCGCTTGTTTTCCCTCGTGCCGAAATGTCTGCCTGCCTGCCTCCCTGCCAGTAACTCTAACCCTACCTTATTCAGCTCGCTACTCCTCGACATGCATCAGTTCCTGTCACTACGGATACTTTCTGCTGGGCTATGGAGACATTGTCTCTCAGCCGCCACCTCTGAAGCCTCAACCAGCCATTCCCACGGAGTTCACCTGCCTGCCCACTCTCCACCAACCCACCCTGGAGACACTCTATCAGCCTAGCCCTCCAACAACCACCCCTCGAGGTCTCATTCCCACTATCCACCAGTAAGACCAACCTGCCATATAATTTTACATCTCCACAAATTCCTCTGGCCCTCGTTAATGTTGTGTGACATAGCAAATTCTACTGCTTGACATACTCAAGACCCGATATATTCGCTTTGGTTTCTTCTGTTCTTGTTATCGTTCCTGTAAAATAAACTCTGTTTTGTGAGAATCTGCTTTGTCTGTTCCTTGGGTCCAATTCGCTCTGGCAGCAATGACAGAACAATCTGGTCACCCTATGGATCCAGCAGTTCTCTGTTCAGTGATTACTCACCAGGGAGCCATCTTAGGTGAACATTATTAGGCTTTGTCTGTCTTACACTGCATGAAAAGTGGGTTTTTCGACAGTTTCTTGCATGTAATACTGCCGCGCGCCTTGAGCTTTAGGGCTCTCAGCAGGAGGCTTTGGCCAGA
>JASGAU010394833.1:0-13611 GCA_030220045.1 Australoheros facetus
CACACACACACACACACACACACACACACACACACACACACACACACACACACACACACACACACACACACACACACACACACACACACACACAGCTACTCTTTTACAGCCCTATCTTTTTAGGGCTCTTCTCTCACTCCAGAGTTTTACGGTGGTGTAATAAAACAGAGAAAAGACAAATGGTCAGTGAAGAATTGCTTTGCCAATTGCAAGGAAAGTTTACTGTTCACTTCGTCATTCAACTGGTCAGTTAGCAAGTCAGTAAGCACATACAGACAGCCAGTGCCCAAACCAGGTGGCCAGACAGTCACTTCTGTACTTTTAACGTGCCATTTAAATAGTAAGTTAACTTAGCAAGAGGAAACATATGGAAATTCAATCATGCTACTTAACAGACTGAAAGTTTCTCATGCAATCACATAGTTTTGAGACCTTTTTGAAGGGTTTGACTGTTCAGCAAGGATACAAAAACAGATAATTTTTCTCCTGGTGAAACTATAGTGAAACCCAAGTCCTTATAATCTCAGTTAACCTCTTGCTGTGACCCCCCCTGCTGCTGCCCCTGTCCATCAAGACTAATGAGTTGTGACTCTTAAAACACAAACTAAACAAACAAGCATCCTATCTCAGTGAGAAAGCCCTAAAACACACGGTCTATCTATCTGTCTCAGCAATCTCTGTGACCCCATTACCCATATAGTATGACGGATACACACATGCCAAGTCAAAGAAATGGAACCCAGATTCAGAAGTTTCATTATAGCAGAATATCCCCAAAGCTTCTCCATCAATTAAGGATTCTACTGAGCCCATCTAGGCATGCTGGGAAATGTAGGCCATCAATTGTGCCTTGAATATTTTCATACTATTTTGCAAAATAAAGAAGTGGAATTTACTGAGGTCCTCAAGTAAATAATGTCACCTTACTTCTGTTCACTTGTTTCTACAATCCCATTTTAAAGCACTCTTGATATAGCTCCATACCCTAAAGCAGGTGTCAAAGTGTCAAACATAAGGCCTGGGGGCCAGAATCAGCCTAGAAAAAGACTCCAATCTGCCCCATTGAATTGCTTTGGAAAATTGGAAGGAGGGCATAAATTATGGACTGTATTTTCATAGGTTTAAAGCCTTTTCTACTTATAAATATCTCCCTCATGGTTATTCATACTATACCAAAGTAATTAAGTAATAGATAAACAATTAAATGACAGAAAAGTTCCTGTTTTTCACTATAGAAGTGGATGTTTTTAAAGTGGCTCCACAGTGGAAAAAAATAGGACAGTTTTTGCATTCTAGGCAATGAGCTACCAGAACTTTTCTGCAATTTTACACAGTATTGTTTTACAATTTAACCCCAAAGAGTCATGGTGACAGATTTATTTCATTTCATTATCAGGAAAACAGAGACATACTGTTGAAATCTCACTTCTTTTTCTTATATTAAGATATGTGAGGGATTAAATGTGTAGTTAAACTTCTTTACACCAACAGAAACAGTTTCACTGGTTCCGCCCACTTAAACTCAAAGTGAACTGTATGTGGCTCATAATGTGAAATGAGTTTGACATCCCTGCTCTAAAGTAAGAATAAACAGCATGGATCCCAGCTGGAAAGCAAGATCATTTAAATATACAGACAAAAGAAAAGCATAAAAACAGCCACTGAAATAAATGTGGGAGTAGTAGTGTATAGCTCACTGCATGTTTCTTTTGATTAACCTACAAGAGTTGCTTGCTGGGAAATCAAACAGTTTTGATTTCTTACTCAAACGGTCTTTGAGTAGTATGGCGTATGATCAGAACTAAGACTGTATCGCTAATCGAGAACTTTGATTTATGATAAAGTGATGTCTTTACGGTTATGTTTCAGTTTCACACAGGAGAGACGATGATGTGAAGGCACATGAAGTCACACATATTCAGTTCAGTTCAATTTTATTTATGTAGTGCCAAATCACAACAGCAGTTGCCTCAATGTGCTTTACTGTATATCGTAAGGTAAAGACCCTACAATAACACAAAGACAACAAGAAACATTCAATTCAGAGATGTGCTGATCTATGGATGCATCCCTACTGAAATCCAAAGAGCAATGGTTAAGGAGAGGTATTGTGACTGAAAAAAGTAATACGTGAGTGAAAATCATATGAGACCAGAATAAAAGGAGTTTTCAAGATTTTTAAATCGGGTGGCACTAGGGGGGACTAGTCAGGAGGGGATTGTGTATACACTTTGTGGGTTTTTAACAATGTACTTCATAGCCAGGTACAAAACAATCTCCACTCTTCTTCCACAAAGAAGCCACCCAACTGTTTCTATTACAGTAATCTGACAGTTTAATGTGCCTGTCTTCCATGTTTTACTTTTTTAGCTTGAATGAATGCAGTCAAAGTGATAGATAGGCACCCACAAGATTACAAAGTATTGACTTAAGATGTTTTTATGGACACTGTGGCTGCCAAGCCTGACAGCTAATTCCAGAATTTGGTAAATTTGTGGAGGTATTGTTTCACTGAGGATGACATAACCAGGCAGCTTAAAGGGACCATAAGAACCTCCCTCTATGATACATAACAATAAGTGCTGTCTAGTTTTGCGTGCTGCATGGTAAATAACATGCATGCACTGTGGCTCTTTTTGCAACTCGTTAATGTCTGAATGACATAAAGCTTTCGCTTTAGCTGTGTAGTGACTGATCCAAATGTAGTTATTTTAGCCACCTGCTGTGACGAGTAGAGTTGCCAGCGAACACTCACTCCTCTTAAAGCACGCATGAAGTAATGAGCTGTTCAAATAAGCAAAATTTGATTTATTAAACAATAAACTCTGGTTGACTTTTCCAGGATGAAACTAAACAGGAAAACTAAAATAATGACATAGACTGTAGTTAAAAAAAAAAAAAAATTGCCATCTACTCTGTGCAAATAATCCCAATGATCATCAAACAATAAACATCTTGTTTCAGATAGAGGATGAAGTGAAGGGTTGAGTCAAGCCTCATACAAGTAAATAAGAATGATTTTGAACTGATGCATCATGCAAAAATCTTGTGGAGTCCATGAATTAAAGCTGGAAGTGAGTGGTTAAGCTTAGGTTAAAATCCTCCAGAGAAAACACCAAAGCAAGTAAAGTAAATCTTAAAAATGTTATTTTCTTCAATGAAATGTAGCAACAGCACACTTAATAGGGGTAGATTAAAAGTATTTAATATAACTGAACAGATCTGAACAAAAGTGAATTTAAATTAATTTAAATCAAATGACTGAAACGGGAGGGGGATGGAAATAGGTCCTCTGCAGGTGATGAAAAGGGAGCGTGTGAGCATGTCATTTAATGTATTGTTAGGCTAATTTCTCAACAGCCTCCTGCGGAGACACATTGTTTCATTTCAATATCAAACGCCTGTGAGGAAAAGCTTTTTAAAAGGCGCACTAATTGTTGTAATGGTCTGTTCTTCTGCGCCTCTCCTGCAACCTCTCTCTCCTCCTTTCACACTGTATTATAATGACCTGCTCCCATCTTCCTCTCTCTCTTGATCCACGCACACATGAACACAGATTTTTGAGTGACAGTTTAATGAGAAGTGCTTTTCCATTAAACAGACAAAAGGAGAGAATGCATCAATTAACACCCACTTACAAACAACACGCACACACATTTCTAGATGTGTGAGATTTTGTGCTTCTTTCTCTATCTCACACACACGTGCAGATTATAGATGAATCAATGAAATAACTCATACACCAATGCATTCATCTCAGTCACATTTTATGTGGCTGAATGAGCCTACATATATATACTAATATGTTTTTATTTTAAAACAATGTTTTCAAATGAAAATGATGTATGTGCTGATGAGTATTCATGTGAGTGTGAGTGCTGGATTAAACAGGAAGCAGAGGGATGATTGGCTGTAGAAAATACTCTGGAGGAAGAACAGCAATGGTAAAAAGGACCAGTGATGAGATGGAGCTGAAAGTAACACATGGGTTTAAGGCATTCATGGAGGTGAAAATCAGATTGGAAGTTGTTGCAAAGCAAATATGACAAATGAGCAGTGCCAGGAGGAAGCCATGGTAAGGAGTACCCACACAAGAAAGATTAAAATGATATATGTCAGCCTAGCTACCACATTTTGGTTTAATTATTGTGACTGAGAAGAAGCAAACATCTGTGTCTGGAAATGGCAGTTTCTTCTCTTTCTTTTAAAAACTTTTCAGACTTGAACTTAGTCAGCAAAGTATTTCCAAAGGTTAGATTTTAAGGCCTCAGTCACACAGACCCAGAGACCAGTCGGTAGTGAAAAATGTGTATTTGGGAACTGGTTGCTGGAGGTTGCTGGTTGCCATCAGGTGAAATCGGTCACAAAGAAGGGGTTGCACCGAAAACCTCTTTGTGGTTTCTTTGTTCAAGAGCAGATGGCTGTGGTCGCTATAGTTTGCATGGAAGGCAAACCTATCTGCACACACTCACCATTTACTCTCTTAGCTGTAGTGAAACTTGAAAAAGTGGTACTTAAAAACCAAAAGGAAAATGTTCACCTTCAAAACAAAAGCTGTGTTTTAATGTTCAAACCAGCATTTTTCAAAAGTTGTAACTAACTTTGATGGGAAGCATTCTCTGTTTCTGGTTTGTGTTGCACTTTTCACAGTTTCACTACTAAACAAAAGTAAAGTAAGTAAATAAATACATTTTGAAATAAAAGTGTTAGCGTAGACATGTCCTGAATGACTATTTTACTGCCTCTGCCCTCCAGATCCATTCAATATTTAAATGTTCACATTCACTAGTAAATAAAAACAATGTCTGTGATTTTTACACAGAAAAGTACACTTGCTTTACATAGAAACTGTAAAGATATTAAAAGCTAAAAGCCAGCCTAGTGAATCAAAAGCACAGAAAACTCAGAGAAGGCAACTGAGATAAAGTCTGTATTTGCAGGGGGGGAAAAAATCTGTGCATTTCTCCCTATATATTTGGTTTTCTTCATTTCCCTTATTCACTTTTCATTTCCTGAAAATATTCTGCTTCCTCTGAGCATATGCAGAGGGATTATAACAAATACTTCTCCACATATATTCTGTAGTGTTTGTGTTTATTTCTGGAGCACAGCTCAGTATATTGCCAGGCAACTACAGCAGTGCAGAGAGTTTCAATTTTATACTCTATGTGCTGTAGGTGAGTAATCTGATAATGTGTGTATGCATTTTGTAGGACTTGATGGGTGTGAATGGTAGTGAAACAAAGAAATTCTTGAGGTATATTTATGACTGTAAAATATTAGCCACACCTCATCAGAAAAATGAATAACAATATAAATAGATTTTGAAAGGAGGGGGTGCTAAAAATGACCACTCTTTATACAGGTGAGTTCTTGCTATCATGTGTAAATGGGTGTTGACTGGCCGATAGCCATAGCAACCAATAAGCTAGAGGAGAGGCTTGTTGCAGATTCAAGAAGTTTTTCTCCTTGTCATCAATTGCAGGTAGAAGGCCCAAATGCAGACACTTGGAGGATAAACAAAAAAAAAACCCCAGCTTTGTTAGGTCAAAGTGAAGTCTGGCAATCAAATAAAGTAAAACAAATCCAAAACTAGCAGAGGAAACCACACCAGAGGATTAAACACATTTTTATCTTTTCTTAAACCTAACCAAGTTTTGGTAATTAACAATAGCTAAAGCTAAACTGAACACATATAAAGGTAATAATCCAGAATATTAAGTAAGCTATGCCTAGAATCACAGGAGATACACATTTTTACCCTGAAGAAAGTCTAATGTTTGATTTGTGCCACCGCCTCACACTTCACCTCTGAATTTGGATTTTGTTGGGTTTTTTTCAAACTCTCTCACTAGAGGTGTGAGTTTTGCAGATACAGGATGAAAACACATTCATGTGTTTAATGCTTTCTCGCAGCATTAAACAGTGAAAAAGTTTAGTTTAAAATAATCCTTATTTCTTTGGACCTTGTTGCAGTTCACTCAGTTCTTCCACCATCTGAAACAAGCCATTTACCCATCCTCCCATTAAGCCAGCTTTCTTCTGATTAGCCCCTGGAAAATGAAAGGGTTGAACAGCAGATTCTTCACAAAATCAGTGCTGTGTGCCTGAGATGACCATTTAAAGACATATCTGCTCTCAGTGACATCATACAGACCCAAAAGTAGAAAAAACAGCCAGAAACAGAGCATTTAGATCAGCCTGAATCCTGAGCTTTGGACCTATACCGATGACAGAAAATAAGAAAAAACACATACTTCCACTTTAGGAACCAGAGGGTTGAATTTTAATATATTTTCAGTTCCTTTTTGTAAAGAGCCAGTTGAATCATTCAGAGCACTCAGTCTGAGAAAAAGATGATATTCCATAACAGAAACTGGAGATTTTATGGGTACAAGAGTCATACCAAAGCACAAGCCCAACAGGACACAATGAAAGATGACAGCCACAAAAAGAGCTTTGGAATAGCTACAGGCTGTTGGGTTTGCATGTGCATTTGACGCTTCGAGACTGAGTGATAATGCACAGCAAGTGTGCATGTGATGAGTATAAAGAAGAAAGCAACTAGAAAGGAAAGTAGGAATAGTCAGTTCAAAAGAAACAGACATAAGATGAGAGAAAAAAAAACATTTAACTCAGCATTCATTTCTGTCTCCCTCAGAGAAACTATGTTCACATATATGCTCATGCATACACACAGATTGAGGAGGCAGGAAAGGGATGATTGGACTGCACCAGGAGTTCATATCCCATTAAATGAATATAAACAAACAAATGAGTACCGGAGGTCTTTGCTCATGGACTGTATTCTGTCTAGTCTTTCTCTTTAAGGAACACAGTCTCACACTCTCATAGCTCTCATGCAAAAAATAAATAAATAAATAAAAATACACGTATTAGTTGCTGATAATATGAAGCGTCAGCAGTCTGATTCAATCAAATCAAGCAGGTAGCTTTCAGAGTTTTGTGTTACTATTCTTCCTTTGTAGCTCAGCCAGGAACACAACTTTCTAATAAAAACTGAAGGTCAAATAATAAACTTCCAATGTGTGCCTGATTACTCTATACTGGAGTGGTCACAAAGAAAAGTCAAAGATATGAAAGCCCAGCCCTTTCTCATTCCTGGGTGTGAAATACTGCAGTTTCATCAAAGTCATGAGTGTTGCAAAAATACACAATAAGACTCCTTTGGCATGACTTCCACAACACATCCTCTTTAGCCGTTGGATCAGACAGGTCTTTCGCGCCCAGCTCCAACGATTTGAGCATCACATTAAAACACAGTGGGTAAGCACCAGTTTACAGTGTGTAAGGTCAATGTTTCAGAAACAGTATATTTTAACCCAAACCACAAACTTTCTAACCCAGTTTCAGTACCTAAATTTAACCAGCTAGCAAATAAAACAAACATTTGAACACATGGGTAAGTGAAAACCAAAGGAACAAAAAGCTCCCCAACTGGACACAAACCACATTCTCCTGCAGACAAACTTGTAACAGTCTCCATCGTCACCTCTCCAGCCTCCTAATGCTGACACTGTAGCTCTATGAAAGAGGACTGCTGTCTCCTGCCATCCATTATTGCTGCACTGGCTAAAGCAGGGACACCAAAGGACACTGCTCTTTGTGAAGCCAGTGGCACTGCAAGAATGGCAGTATTTGACACCCTGGGACGTGAATGCATTGGAGAACCATGACCACCTTTGTCAAAAGAGTTTAACTATTAAACTTTACTCCTTACCACCTGATGACGGTAACCATTTTGTTACTGCACCACTGCTAAGAGTGCAGAAAACTTCCCAAATCACAATATCAGTGTCATTTTCAGTTTTAGCCCCAGTAGTGTGAAATGGCTTTGGACTGAATTTTGTCTGCAAAACAACTTTTTCTCCCCTCAGTCCTTTAATTCCTCATATTATTTAATTTGTTCCTCATGTTTTCTTTCTGGTTTGGTTTTAATCTGCACCCTCTCTCTTCCCGGTCTAAAGGTCTGCTTCAAAAACAACTAATTCAACTGATGTAATCAGCTTAATGAACACACATGCATCCACAGTAGACAGAGGAAAACCTTTCCCTGACATCACATCAAGGTGAAAAACTAAAGTCAATGTACCAACAATGTCTGTGCTCAGCCAAATCTGTTAGAATAATCTAATTACACACAGGTATTCATGACCGAATTAGAAATAGTATAATTTTTATTTTGGTGTAAAGCTTCAGGTGATTTTCACTGAGACTCTCTTCTCTCAGAAACAAACCACAACAACAGGAGAAAGGTTAAACCCCCTCTTTGTCTCGTTTTGCCTTTATCTAAGTCTATGTCCTCTTTACAGGTGGCAAATGACAATATTGGGCAACACAAACAACATCTGGTGAGGAGTGGAAGAGACACAGTGTGGATACGCTGCTCCCTCTCTGCAGTGTTTTCATTCTGCCAAATTCACAAATTAATTAGTCTCATTTACATGCATTTTGTTTTCTCTTGCCCAAAAAGTACAAAACAGTTGCAGTGGTGATTTAATGATGGCAGCTCATAAATATTACATCTTGATCGTATATTGTATATAAAAGATGATTATAGTCACAATGATATCAACCTAAATGAGTAATCAAGGACACTGCGTGTGGTAGGAACTTATCAGTCTCAAAGTAGCTACACCCTAAATCATACCTTACTTATCAATTTTACTCTAAATTTGACTAAAATTTACAATATGAGCATAATGGGGAAGAAAGGTGATTTAAGTGACTTTGAATACGGCATACTTGTTGATGCCAGATGGGCACCAAGGTTTATAGAGAATGATCTGAAAAAGAGCAGGAGAACAGTTCTCTGGGAGAGATAATGCCAGAGGAGAATGGCTAGGCACTTCGAGCTGATAGGAAGGCAACAGTAACTCAAATAACCACTTGCTACAACAAAGGTGTGCATAGGAGCATCTCTTGAAGGAGATGGGCTACAGCAGCAGAAGACCACACTCCTGTCAACTAAGAACAGGAAACTGAAGCTATAATTCACATGGACAGCAGAAGATTGGAAAAACATTGTCTGATCAGATGAGGCTCGATTTCTGCTGCCACATTCGGATGGTGGGGTTAGAGTTTGGAGTAAACGATATGAAAGCATGGTTCCATCCTTCTTTATAGCAGGAATTCAGGCTGCTGCTGGAGGTAGCATAATGGTGTGGGGGAATACTTTCTTGGCACACCTTAGGCCCCTTAGTACCAAATGAACATCGTTTAAATGTTACAGCCTACCTGAGCATCGTTGCTGACCATGTCCATCCCTTTATGACCACATGTACCCATCTCCTGATGGCTGCTTCCAGCAGGATAACACACCATGTTACAAAACTCAGATCATCTCTTACTGGTTTCTTGAACACGACAATGAGCTCACTGTACTCAAATGGCCTCCACAGTCACCAAACCTCAATCCAATACAGCACCTGTGGGATGTGATGGAATAGAAGATTCTCATTATGGATGTACAGCTGACAAATCTGCAGCAGCTGTGTGATGCTGTCATGCCAATGTGGACCAGAACTAATGAAGTGTTATTAATGTAGCTAATGAAGTGCCCTGTGAGTGTATTTCAGATCTGGTTCGACTCAGGTCCCAGATCCATTCTCAGTTACAGAGCTGACTTGTGCCTTCCATCTAATTCTATGCCATCATTCAGTTCTTTTAAAATCTTTCAGCTTTACTTATAAATGTATGTTTCTCTCTGTAATCCATCTTGATATATGACAGCTTTGTGTGTGTGTGTGTGTGTGTGTGTGTGTGTGTGTGTGTGTGTGTGTGTGTGTGTGNTATACACACACACACACACACACACACACACACATAAGTAGCACATATACACATATGCATGTCTGAGGAAGTGAAGCTACTGTGAGGGTTCTTTCATTGAGCCACTTCACACAACAGCCGGTCCATGTTGGCAGATGGAGTGTGTATCTGAGGGGGAAAGAATAAGTCTGTGTGTTAATGTGTGTGTATGTGTGTGTGCCAGGAAGGTGAATGACTCTCAAAGAAGACATTCAGACTCGGAGGCAGTTCTGTCTTTTTTGTGTGTTTTGAGAGGAAGCAAGATAAGAGGCGCCACTAAAAGCTTCCTTACTCTCACACACTGTGTTGCTTGTTTATTGAACAGGGTCATTTTTTTGTGTTTGTAGTGTCAGCCTTGTGTGTGTTCATGAAACAGCGTGCAGGGAGAGACAGAGAGCAAGGAGAGTGATGGAAAGGACAACTACAGAAGTCTCTTGGCTGTCAGCGTGACAGAAGGGAGGAAGAAGAAGAGAAGAGGGAGGCAGAAAGAGCAGCAGAAGAAAAGAGAGATGGGTAAAGGTCAAGTGTGTGAGAGAAGGAGGAAATGTGTGAGATAAACAATCCCTGATCTCGCTTTTTATTTCACAACTTCTCTAAGAAGCTGATTTTTTCCTGTGTCATGATGACTGGTAGAACAGCCCCTGCCAGCCCTCTGACCTAACCTTTCTATTTGACTTGGAAAGAGACACAGACAGAAACAAATGAATCACACACAGAGTTTCAGTCACATTGTCTTCCATTTATTTCCTGCATGCTTATGCAAGTTTTCACCCTAAAATGTAATCATTTACACTTATCATTATATATCTACAATGTGAATTTCATCTGCAGATTTCTATCCTCACATCAGAAGTGCACAAAACACACCTCAACAACCAGCTGAACAAACTAGCTAGTGAGAAAGTAGCTAAACAGTAACCCAATGTTGAGTTGCATTTGAAAGTGCATTGAAATGGATGGTAGGAGTCACAGGGCAGAGAGAAAAGTGGCAGAAAATAAAAGGGTAAAAATGTAGAATCAAGCCAATATATATTAGCTGAATTCAGCACACATTTAGAGAAAATTAAGAGCAAAAATAACCATAAGATAACACTAAGATAAACATTAAAGTTGCCCATACACCCAACTTTAATACTAGGCACTATTTGTTCTGGCTGAAAAAGAAGCCCTTTTTTTTTTTTTTCTCCATGTTTCGGCTTCTTTCAAAATGTGTACGAAGTTTGGCTGGAAACCAAACAGATAGGGAGTGGGGTCAATAAAAGAACACTTTCATTCAACTACTATTTTCCTTCCAACATACACATACACTTAAGAGCACAGTTAAATTGCTATTTTCTCCAGCGCTAGACCAATTGAAACACTGTAAACAGCGTGAGTGCTGCTTCACTTGCTTTTGTCAGTACCGTTGGACTGTCCAGATGACTTTTATTGACTTCCGTTTTATTGCTTTGGAAGAAAACCTTGCATTTCTGAGTCCATTTTGTTGTTTGCTCTGCTCTTGTATCCTGACACAGACTTAAAGGATGCCTTGGGCAGATATCAGTGTTTTGTAGTAGATATGTTTTGTAGTGACAAAACAAATCTTGTTCAAAAGGACTGTTTCGAGTGGGGAACACACTGTCGCCACTGAAATCTATAATGAATATAAAAACGTGAAATGATGCCCTTAGGTATTTGTCATGTGGTACTTTGTGACATGTACTGTATGCTTGAGCATAAGTTAAAATTGCAGGTTTTGGATAATTGGGAACAAAAAGGCAGCAGCTCTTAGCTCACTGATGGAGTAGCATCAGCAGGGATTAATTTTTAAAGCTGGTTTCATTTTCATGAAGTCTGTGGTTTATGTTTTTTGCCATTTCTCTGCTGTTATTCTTGGTCTGGTAGCAGTTTATTATACTCATTATTTCTTTAAAAGAAAAAACCCACACTTAATCATCATTGAAGGTTTTTCTTCAGTGGCTATTGTTTGTAGATATTTTGGGAGACACACAGCACTTAGAAATTCGCCCATAGCTATATGTGGGAAATCTATTCTACCACACTATATGGATGCTACATATGGATTATATGGACAAACGTATTGAGCCTCACATCTTAATCTTGAATGAATTCAAGTGTTTCATTCAATCCAGTTGCCAGAGGTACAGTATATAACATCAAGCACCCAGCCATGCAGTCTGCCTTTACAAACATTTGTAGACATTTGTAACATTAGCCACTTTGCAACAAGTCAGTTTGTGAAATTTCTTCCAATCTAGATATTCCACGATCAGCTGTAAGTGACATTACTGCAGTAAGTGGAAGCATTTAGGAACCACAGCACCTCAACCACAAAGAGGCTGACCAAGTAAAGTTAAAGAGTGGGGTTACCAAGTGCTGAGGTGCATAATGCGTTTAAGTCTCCAATGTTCTGCTGATTCAAAGCTCTGCAGAGTTCCAAACCTCCTCTGGCATTATTAGCACAGTAAGTTTGCACCAAGAGCTTCATGGCATGGGTTTCAATGGCTGAGTAGCTCCTCGAGGTGTAATGTAAAGGTGGCCCATAACTTTTGTACATATAGTGTATTCTGTAATGGCAAAGATGGCCGTTGCCCCCCTGTTATTTAATATATAAACATATGTGAAACATATAACAGGCATTTTCATGGTAAATATGTAGGTAAGTAATGCAGATTTTATATAAAAGATGGATATAACTTCTCAATCTGAAAACCAGTGCAGAAGCACTTTAAACCTGCATTCTTTATAATGGTCAGCAGGTGGTGACTCACCTGGTTGCAAAAAAAAAAAAAAAATGTCGAGTTGTATGGAAGCCATCAGCTCCCTTGCTCAAAAGGGAGGATAAAGCGAGGTATGCTTTTGGGTGGGTGGACCTTGCAATCAAAAAGTCGCCACTGTCAGTGAGCGCTTCCACTCACTCGTGACATATGGTTTAAAAACACCAAAATGGCAACAGCGAAAATGTTCAGCTCGAGCTTTATGACAAAATGGGTGAAATAATGGTGGCTACCTCCATCTTTTATATACAGTCTATGAGTCTATAGTAAGTGTACTTATCATAGTTCCTGTCTTACTGTATGCACAAGTGTTCTCTGGTGGGAGGAGCCAGTCAGCTTGATTGTGGCTACGGATTGAGCATTAAATGAGAACTTTGAGGACCATGGCTCTAAATGCACTCGCACTAACTCCAAGTTTCACTTCCTCCAAGTCAAAATGAAAGCAGCAGGAGACAACTATTCTGAGCATAGGTCCTTCATGCAGATCGAGCTCCAAAAACACTGGATGCATTTTGAAACTTACACAAAATTTACTAAAAGTGTAAGATTATGCTTTCAAAGGACTGGGAGAAGTAAACTGATGCTTATGTGTGAAGTCAGTGGGAAAAAAACTTAAAGACTGAGTTTGGATCAATAATCTTCTATAGGGGTCACAGAGGTTGAGCACAAGTGGACAGCACAAAATGAATTCATTGACATATAATCGTCATTAAAAACACAAACTACACTGTTTTTCTTTTTGTGTGTCTGTTTGTGTGTGTGTGTATGTGTGTGTGTTTTTTGTTGCCCAATGCACTGAGGCCAAAATGGCAAAATCATTTAAATTCTAAATCATCATTTGGATTTAGCAAAAATAAATGAATGCTTTCTATAAACTGGTTCTCTGTATAGAGTAGAAACAGCTGAGAGAGATTAACCAGAGTAGCTGGAGAAGAATGGTTCATTACTCTGTGTGTGTGTGTGTGTGTGTGTGTGTGTGTGTGTGTGTGTGTGTGTGTGTGTG
>JASGAU010394834.1:0-12916 GCA_030220045.1 Australoheros facetus
GCATGTACATTTTGTGTACACGCAGTGCAGTATAATGTTTCAATAGATAGGAAAGAGCATATTTGATACCAAGATTTCCAGAATTTTTCAACACCAGGATATGTTTTTAATACTTCCTATTACATTAAAATACCAAAGAACCAGTAGAAATGAAATGTCATGAAAAAATATCAACATTTTCTTTATACACTTTTGGGGAGGGGGAGGAGGGTGTGAAAAAGAGTACTCTTGAACTTTGGAAAATGTTAATTGTGAATGACCCCTCAATGTGCTGGAAAATCTTGAAAATTGCTTGAATTTGATCCTGGAAAAGGTGTACGAACCCTGATTGTTGGAAAACTTCTTCAGTTCTCAAATAATCAGGCCCACTCGACCAGCTCTCATAGTAAGAGTTTAATTCTTGCAAGAGGAGCAGTCGCTCTCATCTCAGGCATCAGCAAATGCGCGCAGACCAGTCTCAGCAAGTCACTCTTTACACAAATGCAATGCATACAATAAAACTGCAAAGCCTGAGAGCCAGGTAAAGACAGAAAACAAGCTCCGTGACTTCCCACGGGACTGGAATGTTATGTTTATATCTCTGAAATTCCCACCTCTGGAAAGGCTATGGAGATGGGAACAATTTAAAGGTTGTTTACAGTTCACTAGTCCCTGTGTCCAACAGGTTCAATAGTTGCCTGGCATCAGGGCATGCTCCTAATGAGATAATGAATGGTGTCCTATGGGACCTCCTTCCATGTCTGGACCATAGCGTCACTGAGTTCCTGGACAGTCAACCTGCTGGCAATGGATGGAAAAAAAACACAAGCTAATGGTTCTCCTCTAGTGCACCTGTTATCAATTTCATTAACACCAAAGCAACTGGAACTGATGAACAACCCCCTCTGCTACTGAACTGACAGAATCAATATCCCAGAAGTTTAATTGACTTGATGCTATACTCTGATTAAAAAGTGTTCCTTTAAATTTTTCTGAGTACTTTATAATAAACTCAGCACAAAGAGTAAGGAAGTTCGTGTTTGATCCATTATTTCTTTGTAGTCAAAATGTTTCTTGGAAATAAATCTTATATCGTTGGAAAGCCCATTTATTTCCCCTGAAATGGTGCCACATTTTTAAAGAAAATGCATTTGTGGGTTGAGCAGCAGAGCTGCCAATCTTCTCTGCCAAATTCCAAACAGCCCATTCTGCTATTGACTCTTGTTTGGTGTCATTTATTGGATTGAATGATTGAAGTCTGAAGAAACAACACGTACTGGCAATTTAACAATTAATTCATTTAACAAGCAGGGGTCTCAGTAGCATGTGGAAGAACCATACACAGCCACAACAGCCTGGTACCTCCTCCCCATGCTGGTCACCAGCTTGGTCACACACACTGCTGTGGAATGGCATCCTATTCTTCAACCAACACTTGTCAGAAGTCAGCCAATGTGGCTGTGTTCATCACTCTGGCACACACAGCACACCCAAGCTGATCCCACAAGTGGTCACTGGGGTTGAGGTCTGGACTGTAGGCAGGCCACTCCATCCTCCACCAAACAAGAGTCATGTCAAGAGTCAAGGCAAGGATTAAATGGTGGACAATGTTTCACAGATTTCCGGGAAGAGTTGAGACAGGTGGTAGGGAAGAATTACCTGATGACTGGGAGTACAACTGTAGTGCTGAAGGAAACTTCCAAGAAGGTGTTTGGTGTATCCTCTGGACAGAGGAAAGAAGACGAGTAAATTTGATAGTGAAATGAGGAATCACAGGAAAGTATTCAAAGGAACTGGTTAGCAAAGAAAAGTGATATAGGGCAGGAAGATAAAGAAAGTAGACAGGAGTGCTTGGGTGTACAGCAAAGAGAGAGATGGCAAAGGGAAAGGAATAGGCTTATAGTAAGTTGTATTTGAGGCTGGACACTAAGGAAGGAAAAAGAACTTGTATCGATTGGCTAGTCAGAAAGATCGAGCTGGAAAGGATGTGCAGCAGATTAAGACGATTAAGGATAGATTACATTAGTAAGCAGCTCTGAGCCCCTTCTTGTTTACAATGGTGATGGACAGGTTGACAGATGAGGTCAGGCAGGAGTCTCCATGGACTATAACATTTGAATGACATTGTGATCTGTAGTGAGAGCAGGGAGCAGGTGCAAGAGAACCTAGAGAGGTGGAGGTATGCTCTGGAGAGAAGAGGAATGAAAGTCAGTAGAAGCAAGTCAGAATACATGTGTGTGTGAATGAGAGGCCAACAGGTTTAACAGTGGAAATGGAAGGAGTAGCAGTAGTATAGGTAGATGAGTTTAAATACCTGGGGTCTACCAACTAAAGCAGTGGACAGTACAGAAGAAAAGAGGGGATGCAGGGTGGAGACAAGTGTCAGGGGTGATTTGTGACAGGATAGCAGCAAAAGTAAACAGGGAGATTTACAAAATGGTAGCAAGACCTGCTATGGTGTATGATTTGGAGATGATGACACTAACAGAAAGACAGGAGGCCTACCTGGAGATGGCAGAACTGAAGATGTTAAGATTTTCACTAGGCTTGACCAGGATGAGCAGTTTTAGAAATGAGTACATCAGAGGGACAGCTCAGGTTAAGCGTTTTGGAGACAAAGTCAGAGCAGCAGGGCTGCGATGGTTTGGCATGTACAGTGGAGGGGTAGTGGATGGGTAGTGGATATACTGGACGAAGGGCACTAAATATGGAGCTGCCAGGCAGGAAGAAAAGAGAGAAGATTCATGGATGTAGTGAAGGAGGACATGCAGAGGCATTGGTGTGACAGAAGAGGATGCTAGGGATACGGTGAGATGGAGGCAGTGGAGCCACTGTGACAACCCCTAAAGTTAGGAGCTGAAAGAAGAAAAGGAAGAAGAATGTGAGGTTTTCTGTCTGCTTCTTGATTTGTTTATTATTTACAATTTGATTCCTTGTGTTTGAGTTTATCCTGGCCATCCCCAGTGTTTCCCTCAGTGTAAAGTTACTATGTGTTTCTCCAACCTCTGTATTTCTTAGTTACTTCCTGCTTTATTTTGGCAGCTTTTATTTTGTTTCCTGTGTCTTGCATTTAGTTTTACTTCCCTTCTGTCATCATCCTGAGTATTGAAGCCCCACCTTTCCATTTAATGATATTTGTTGTACTTTTTTTTTTGTAGATTTTATCAGCCTATATAAAGGCTTGTTTTTAGTTATTCAGTCTGTCCTGGAGGCTGCATTTGGGTTTCCTGGCTGCAGTTGATGACGCTTCACTACTAAAGTGATATTCAATCAGTTCCTATTCCCTAACAATCAAAGTACTTCTGAGCAAACATTTGTCAGATAATTGAATAATAAAACCAAATTTATTTATTTATTCTTTGTTTTGATGTTGATAAATATTTAATTCTAACATCTTTGTGATCATTAAAATGACCACTAAACGCTCAAAACTTTAACAAACACCAGTTTGTAATGCTTTAAAATATCTTTAATGCACACCATTAATGTTTTTTAATTTTTTTAAACTTTTTCTAAACACAAATTTAATGCAAGCTTACAGCAACCATAAGGAAGATGTAAAACTCATCAGTTAAATGATTTATTTTCATTATACTTTACAGTATTACTAAGGATGCAAAGCTAATAATGCATTTTAACATTAGAGAAGAGGTTCCAAATTGTTCATACATATACATTAAAACCACTAAAAGTAACCATTATATACTTCAAGGTTACTGTTATGTTATCCTCTATTATCAAATGTTTATGTGCCTGTTACTGATGTTAATTGTTCATGTAGTGCTCAGTGGGACCAAACATGATGCAAATCAATTAATGTATATTTCACAGTTGAGTTTTATCAGTGAAAAAAAGTGTTGGACAGGGTTCTTGTCATTGTGCTGCATGGAGGTGAGATTGTACTTGCATAAAATTTCATCAGGAGCGCAGTAGCTGTTCCCATCTGCTCAGCACAATGACAAAACTCTCGCCAAGTCTGAGGATGTACCGCCAGAGGGGAAAGCCAATCAAATTAATCACTTACTCTTCAACCCTGCTGGGAATCACTGTGTGCATGAATAGAGAAAACTGTATTTATAATGGGCCACGACCCACTGATAAGTACCATGGGTGGAGTGTATGATTAAATTAATGAGAGCTGGTCACATGTTGCTTGCAGGGGGTAAGAAACCTAAAATACATCTTGATGTGAAGCCAAAAAAGAAAAAAAAAGGAAAAGAAAAGAAAAGAAAGGAACCGGGGCTATTATGGAGAACTTTAGAAAAATGAAATCATCATGAGTTGCTGTTGAGAGTCAAGGTACTTGAGGAGTTTTACTCCAGGCTCTAACTGTGTCAAGAAGAGATGGAGGGCACTGGCCATCAGTGCCCCATTTTTCATCTGTACTGACTTGCTGGAAATGTATTTGCCTTTCTTTTCATTTTTAAACTCTACCTGTGCAACGAGAGCTGCATATTTCAGATTTACTAACAAGTCAATTTGCATGACATTTCTGCACCAGAGGCACTTTTTGTCACTGTTGCTGTGTGTGCCTGTGGTGCTCTGAAGAAGAGGGAAAGCTTGTTGTCTGGGAAAAAAAATGAGCTTCAGCGTGTGTGACAAACACTTTACCTGGGAGCCTTTACACAGCCCCGGGGCTTTCTCACCAGCACTCAAGCATGTTGCTGCTGTCAGTGGGAATACTCGCCTCTCAGAGCCTCCGTTGTTCAGGTTACAAGTCAATAGTGGGAAATTGTATGCAAATGTGACCTTCAGTTAAGTTGCCCATCTCCCTGCAATTTAGGGCAGTTTGTTCAATTTTTATCTGAGTAACTCAATAACTGCTTGACATGGAGTGAAGGGAGAGTCATAAAACAATATATAGCAGAATGTTAAAAGAGAGAGAGAGAGAGAGAGAGAGAGAGAGAGAGAGAGATGAATGAATACAAGTAGACGGTGCCTACAGTGCGAGAGAAACTTCAGAAATCTGTATCCTTGTGAGGAGGATATCCACAGATCTTTTTTGAGTGTTCTAAGTCGTCATTGGTGATGACCTCAGCAACAGCCCCAAACCCCAACACAAATGCTGTGTTTTGGAGGCAAATCACAACCATTTTTTTGGGAAAAAAGGAAAGAAAAGTAAACTGATTTTAATGTGTGTGATCACTTTCTTTCCCCCATTTGACAAGATGTAGAACAACAATTTTTAAAAAGAACAAAAATTACATGATCTCATAGCAGGGCTAAGGTAAGGGTTAGGATTAGAGTGATGATTACTTAGTTCTCAGAAGGTTAACATCCACAAAGTAAAATCATCAGGGCTGGATTTTGTTTAGTCATACATTCATTTTGCTGTTACAGCTTTTCTGTTAACAACTTTCTCATCTGCATGTTTCAAGGGCTCGATGTTCCCCCTCTGAGCTCTGAGTCATCATCAGTGATGACCCTAACCCTGAGCTAGCTCCCAAGTCTTTGCAATTAGGGAACAAAGAAAATAATCATTCTTACCATCACACTTAAAAACTGTTTACATAGCTTACACAAAAACACTCTGTGTTTGTCTCCTTTACTACCACAAAACTGATCACAAAGTCTTCCTTTCTTACCTGTTGAAAATCAACCTTTGGCTGCATCTCTCTGTGTTCAGGTGACTGTTAGTATCATATATTCTGTATAATAGAGTCTTTGATGTCAGTTTTCTCTTTATCATCACTTTCTTCTCCCTTGCAATAATTTCCAAGTTACAGTTGCTCCCACATGAACTGAGGTCAAGTAATTATTGACCATAAAAAAGGCCGTTTTTGTAGTTGTTTTTCCATCCACCCATCATGCAGATAATTTTGAACCCTATGAAGGCCAAGTAATTTCTTGATTAACAACTAATGTGATTACTGAATTTAGTAATGCTTTATATTACAGGTGACTTTACTGTGATCACAACAACTTGTTTCTTTGGAGCACATTATACCCAACTGTGTTCTTTAGCAAAACACTTTTTCTTATTAAAAAAGGGTATAAAGCAAGGCAACTATTTGGGTCTTTTTGTAATTTCATTGTTAACATAGATACTAAACATGATTAAGGTTACAGAGATCTATGGACTCAATTTCCAGTTGTCCTCAAAGTCTCACAAGAAATGTAATCCCTTTGTTGGTTGATAAAGGTGTCTATTTACTGTTTAATATAAAAAAAGTATAATGATTTTCAAACTCAGCACTTATTTATAATGTGCCCACTGAAAAGCAGACCTTCTAGGTTTACTGCTTTCTGATGAGCTGCCTTCAGGCCTCAGTGCTTCATTTAAACAAGTTTTCAACTACAGATAGAGTGTGAATTTTACAAGAGTGGGTAAAGAATAGGATAGAATGCCTTTAGTGTCATTATACAGGCTTTACAATGAAATTAGAAAGTTCTCCTCTTTCAGTGTCAACATGTAGGGGAAAAAAAAGCAAGTATTGCACATTATAGGAATGGTAGGTAGAAGAATAGAATAAAAAAGAGAAAAGAATAGAAAACTAAAATAACTTAGGATATAAAAAGAGGAGGAAAAGTTTTCTACAAGAAACAATTAAGTGATAAGGAACCACAAAGAACATAAAAGAACATAAATGTTAATAGATTTGAGGTCAGTGTCCCCAAACTAACTCCAACCTTTGGCAATCAGAAAATGTAATGTTAGTTTTTATTAAATTGTTCTCCTATGTCTTGGGAATCAGGGAACAAAGAAAATCATTATCAAACTGATACACATCAAAAATTGTTTTTCCCCGAATGTTTGTCTTACCTTTCTCCAAAATATAGTTAGGGTAGGATTATCATATATGATGACTTGGACCTCAAAGGGTTAGGGTACTAAGGCAAGAATAAAACAGTATATCTTAATGTTGTGAGAAGGCCAGTCGAAAGACATAATCTCTCCAGTGTGTCCTGGGCCTGCTCCGGGGTCTCCTTCTGGTAGGACATGCCTGTAACACGTCACCCAGGAGGCATCGTAATCGGATGCCTGAACCACCTTAGCTGGCTCCTTTTGGTGTAGTGGAGTAGTGGCTCTACTCCAGCGGTCCGTCCCAAATGATTGAAGTTCTCACCCTGTTTCTAAGGCTGAGTCCAGCCATCCTTCAGAGAAAGCTAATTTCCCTCGCTTGTATCTGCGATGTAGTTCTTTCTAAAGCTTGTGACCATAAATAAGGGTAGGGACATAGATTGACCGGTAAATCAACAGATTCACTCTTACGCTTAAGCCTCTCTTGACTACAACAGACTGGTACAGTGTCCACAACACTGCAGATGCTGCACCAATCTGCCTGTCAATCTCCTGCTCCCCTCTCCCCTCACTCATCAACTGAGATATTTAAGCTCCTCCACTTGGGGCAGCAACTCATCCCTGACCGGCAATGGGCATGCCACCGAATAAGTCCGATATATTGTCGGCAATGCAGCCCAAACTCTTGCTATGGTTGTACAGGGATCAAATGGCCAGACAACCCATACTCCTGAAGCTCAAGGAATGCGGTCAAATGCCTTGTCCAAGTCCACGATACAAATTGGTTAAACTCCTAACTCATGACCTCCTGACCTTGAGAGGATAAAGAGCTAGTCCAGCGTTCCATGGCCGTGAGAGAAACCACACTGGTCCACTTGAATCCGAGGTTTGACTAACAAACTGACTGTCCTCTCCAGTACCCTGGTGTAGACCTTCCCAAGGAAGCTGGGCAGTATGATCCCCCTATTGGAGCACACCTGCCAGTCCCCTTTCTTAAAGATGGCAATCACCAACCCAGGTCTGCCAATTCAGAGGCACCACCCCTGATCTCCATGTGACATTGAAGAGGCATGTCAACCAAGTCATCCCTACAACATCCATTAACTTAGTGCAAATCCCATCCACCCTAGGGGCCCTGCCATCAGTGAGTTGTTTAACTGCCTCTGTTACAACCTGGCTCAGAAGCTGCAATATAAAGGGGAGACTGACACCAAAGTTTTAAGAAACATGGGTTTTATTTGAAATTACTTGATAAGCACCGCAAAAACATTTCCAACCCAGAAAAAGAAGTGGCAAGACGGTCATTGAGCCTGATGGTTGCCAGATGGTTTGCCAGAATTGCTTTGAAGCCAACCAAAAGTCTTGTTCCATGATCTCACCAAATTCCTCCCAAAACTGAGTTTTTGCTTCAGCTACTGCCAGAATCACACTCTGCTTGGCTTATTGGTACCTGTCAGCTGCCTCTGGAGCTTTGTGCCGCTGCCTCAACAATGGAGGTGTTGAACATGGTCCATTCAGTCTAAGTGTCCCCATCCTTCCTCAGAATGCTATAGAAGTTCTGCTGGAGGTGGGAATTGAAGATCTCACAGACCGGGCCCTCTTCCACACAATTGGAGCACACCCTCACTATGCATTTGGCGCACACTAGGACTGTGCAGCATCCTTACCTTACCTTACCTTACCTTACTCAGCCATCTGAAGAAGCAAATTCTCTGTTGAGCCTTTTTAACCAATGCAGCTGAGTTAACATTCCACTTAAGGTCCTAACTGACGTGGACACCCTGGAATTTAAAGCCGGACACCCTCTGCATTTTCTCTCCCGCTATTTTTTTTTTTTTTTTTTTTTTATTTATACATTGGTTGGAGCTTCCACTGGTGACGCCTGAAATCTATGATGAGCTCTTTTGTCTTCTTGATGTTTAGCATCAAGTTGTTTATATAACACCACTCAGTCAGTTTGTGCACTTCATCTTTGTAGGCAGTCTCACTGCAATCTGAGATGAGCCCCACAAAAGTCATGTTATCTGCATATTTAATTATATTTGTGAGGTAAGCAGGAGTACAGTCAGACGTGTAGAGGGAGTAGAGGAGGGGACTCAGCATACATCCCTGTGATGCTCCAGTGCTAAGGGTCAGGGCTGGGGAGCTGTTCAGGCCCAGTCTCACTGCCTGTGGTTGACCAGTGAGAAAATCCAGTACCCACATGCATAGTTGTTTGCTAAGACCCAGTGCCTGCAGTTTTGTGATCAGCCTGTATGCGATAATGGTGTTAAAAGCAGAACTGTAGTCCACAAAGAGCATCCTTACATATGTCCCCATCTGTTCCAGATAGTTCAATGCAGTGTGGAGGGCAGTGTTCACAGCGTCTTCTGTTGATCTTTTTGTCCTGTATGCATATTGATGTGGGTCTAAGGAGAATTGAAGTGAGAACTTGATATGGCCGAGAGCAAGTCTTTCAAAGCACTGTTATAATGGGTGTATGTGCAACTGGTCTGTAGTCATTCAGCAAGATGACATTGGTCTGATTGGAAACTGGGATGATGATAACAGTCTTTAGGCATATAAGTACATACAGGTATGTGTCAGACAGAGAGGCTGAAGATGTCAGTGAAAACCTCTGTGAGCTGATGTGCACAGTCTCTGAACGCCCTACCTGGACATACAGTCTTTCTGACAATTAACCTTTTCCAGGGTTTGCTTAATCTCACGGGTCTGCAGGGTAAGCCTGCTGTCTGCAGAATCCATTTGGAGTGAAGTAATATTCTCCTGGCCTCCCTCGAATCTGGTGAAGAAACGTATATTAAAAAAAGAAAGAAAAAAAAAGCCTTTTTTTTTTTCAATTTTATTTTGAAACATGTGTTAGAGCTTTAACTCCTTGGAGGATGGCTGTTATGTCACTTGGTAACTTGAAGAGTCAGCCATACTGACTCTTTCTGTACTGAGTGATCTTATGACAGTAACCTATAACGTTTGAGGAATTTTTGTACTGCTGGGTGTGAATCGAGAAGCACACAGTTGCACAGGGTCTGGAGCACATGAGATGGAGCTTCTGGAGATTGCAGAGACTGGATAATGGGTATGGGTGCCTGCATAACTTTACCACTTAGTGATTGCCAGAGGACTTTTTCTGACTTTTATCCCTCTCATTCTGCTTCTGCTCCTCTGTTTCCTTTGTGTAGCAATATCAAGTATTCTGTAGTGAGTTGGATATAGCTCTGCTTCCTTTCAATAGACTGAGAAAAGAAGTGATATTTGTTATGAGCTTAGGGCCCAAATGCACACATGGCACAGGGAGAAAAAACCCAAAACAACACAAACAAACAAGCAAAAGCAAGCTTTACTAAAAAAAAAAATAAAAAAAATGACAAGTTAAATCCAAGTCCGATAGTAAAGCATAAAAACATATGACGGAGCGAAGGAACACAAACTGAAGAGAGGAAAACAGATGATCAAATGAGGACAAAGAGAAAGACGAGTTCATACATTCATGGAAGGCTGATTGAGGATGAGACACAGGTCGACATATGTAAAACAAATGAAACTTATTAGGGCAGACAGGAAATGAAACCAAAATAAGACACAGGATGAACCTAATCTTCAAAGTAAGACAGGAAATAACCAAACAGTAAAAAAAATAAATAACACCAAGACATGGAGACTAACACTAATCATAGTGACAGAGTCAGAGGAAAGCAGAAGACAGGGTAAGAAAATAAGAAAGTAAAATAATAAGAAAGACTGAACAAATGAAAACCACAGGGACCGTTCCAATATTTGGATATACGAATGGAATACTATCAGCAAACACTAGTAAACTAACCATATGCATCGTTTTATTTGCCTTTTGGGTGTTCAACTTCAGGGGTCACCACAGCAAATTATCTGCCTCCATCTCACCATATCTCTAGCAATCTCCTCAGTCACACTAACCCTTCTGCATATTCTCTTATACTGCATCTATGAATCTTCTTGATGATTTGCATTTGTGATTTGGCAAAGATTTTATGCTGGATGACCTTCCTGATGCAACTCTCCCCATTTATCCAAGCTTGGGATTACCACTATGTAGCATCCTCTCTTCTTTTATCAGTGGTCAGTAAACGTCTGGGAACTGAGGAGACCTGCTGCTGGACATTCTTTTCTGACAGAAGATTCTAGTTGCTCAGCAGTTCTTATCAGGCCATCATCGTTTTCATTTCATGATGCACCAAATGTTTTAATTTGGTGGAAGGTCTGGACTGCATGCAGGCCACTTCAGCACTACAAGGCCATGCTGCCATGATAGATGCAGCATGCAGTTTAGCATTGTTCTGCTGAAATATGCAAGGTCTTCCCTGAAAAAGACCTTTCAGCATTGATAATGACTTTCCAGATGTGCAAGCTGCCAGTTTCACAGTCACTAATGCACCACCATACCGTCAGAGATGCAGGCTATTGGTCTTTTTTCACTTTGGTCAAGAGGACATGGCATCCATGGTTTCTGTATTTTCACAAATGCTTTCTATTTTAAATGAGTGTTGCGTCAGACAAAACTGCAGCCTTTCTGGATATGCTTCTTCGTTGCATAATAGAATTTTAACCTTCATTTGTGGATGACATAGCAAAAATTTCTTGAAGTGTTCCTGATCCTGTGCTGTGATTTCCATGACAGAATCATGCTGATTTTTAATGGAGTGCCACATGAAAGCCCAGAGATCACAGGTGTCCAGTGTTGGTTTTCAGCCTTGTGCACAGAGATTTATCGAGATTTATCGAGATTGTATGACTCTTTTGATGATTGATTTACACTGAAACTTTTTCTTTTGTTCTTTCATTTCATTTAATTTTTTTTAAACTCTTGTTCTGTTTCATTACTCAATCATGTTACAGGCCTATTGCCAGTTAATCTAATTAGTTGCAAAAAGTTCCTCCAGCTGTTTCTTTTTAGTATTACTTACTTTTTCAGTTTTTTTTTTTTGTTGCCCCATCCCAACTTTGAAATGTTGTGTTGCTGCCATCAAATTCAAGATGAGTTAATATTTTTTTTTAAATGGTAAATTTTCTCAGGTAAAACATTTTAAATTTTCTATGTTTTACTGTGAACAAACTAGTTGTTCATTAAATTTGAAAATCATTGCATTCTGTTTTATATACATTTAACATAGCTTCCCAACTTTTTCAGGATTGTGTTTGTGAAATATTGGACTGCTCTCAGCTTCCATATTCTCCATATTGCTAAGAAACTTAACATATTAAATTTAGATTATATTAAAATGATGCATCACTGTCTAAATAACCAGACTTTGAAGTGGAATAAATGAGAACCGTCTCTGATATTTAAAAAGTTTCTCTGTCTTTATTATTGCTGATTTTTTTGTCAAGTCAATTTATTTAGCATATTTAAAACAACGACGTTGACCAAAGTGTTGCACATTAAAATTATGGTCCCAAGAACTACCCTCAAATAAAACAACATTAAAAGACAATAAACAAAATAAAATAAATAAATACATTTTAAAAAATACCATAAAAAGCAATCGTCTAAAAGGAGGTAGCGCTGCAGTCAAATGCCAAGGAAAAGAAATGTGTTTTTAGTAAAGATTTAAATGTGTGTATCGTCTGAGCTGTGTGGATATGGAGAGGTAGATCATTCCATTTAGTGCTGCTGGTGCTGCATTTAAAACTGCTATCAAAAATAACACCCAGATTTTTCACAGCAGAACAACAGTGGGGAGCCAAAGGACTCCGTGTGCCAGAGGAGTTGCTTGAGGGGTCAAATTTACCAAAGCATATAACCTCGGTTTTGCTTTCATTAAGATTTAGGAAATTGTTTCTCGTCGAGGACTTATTGTCACTTAAACAGTTCAGCAGGGGCTCCCATGGATCTCTGCTTGTTTGATGGGCATATACACCTGGATGTCATCAGCAAAACAGTGGAAAAAAATATTATGTTTCCTAAAAATAGACCCTAGAAGCAACATATACAATGAGAAAATAATTGGACCCAGAATGGACCCTTGAGGCACTCCACAAGAAAGCTTTGCTGCTGTAGATAAACAGTCTCATAGATGGACAGACAAACTTCTATTGGCAAGATAAGCTCTGAACCAAGTCAGAACCATCCATCCATCCATCCATCCATTCGCTTCCGCTTATCCTGTTCAGGGTCGCGGGGGGGCTGGAGCCTATCCCAGCTGTCATAGGGCGAGAGGCAGG
>JASGAU010394847.1:0-17439 GCA_030220045.1 Australoheros facetus
GTCCTGCAGCTTTCCAATTTGAGTGAATAAAAGAGAAAATGCCAAAAAAGAGCATTTATCACAGCCGGAGACGTCCTCAAATAGCAACGCTGCACTGGGCTCCTACGGGGAAAAATAATTCATTTTTTTTAACAGCTCTTCCTCTGTGGTGGTGTCGCTGGGTTTGGTCTCAGTTATGAGTCAGCAGCACCAGTGGCTGAGAGAAAGCTTTGCATGAAGCTCCATCACTCACAGTCTCTATTCAGCCTGATTACCGATTTTGACAGGCTTCTTCTACTGTCTGATAGGGAGACGGGGAAACTGACAACTGCTGCAGTAACTGGGTTTTATTTTTTGTTGTCTTTTTGTGCAGTTGAATGTTGAGGTTTTATTTTAAAACAGCGACAAAGAGTTGCTGTTATGAAACAGGAGGGAATAACTTAAGGCATTTTCAGCAGTCCACTAGCTGTGTAAACCTTCATCCAATATCAAGCGACTAAGCTACAGACTCCTAGTAAGGATATTAAACCAAACCCGTCTGAGATTGTAAATCAATTTGTTTGCATGGACTAAAACAATACACCACATTGGCATTGGTTCTTGTACCAACTTTATTAAGCAGCTGATATATTTCAGCTGATTTCCTTGCATCCAGATGTTAAGGGTAGTGGTTACTGCTAGTAGCTGGGCTTCCTTTGTGTCAACTGGCTCGACAAAACCTTAAACCCTAGTACGTGATTACAGGTATCTTAACTCTGGTTAACAGCTTTCAGCTCAATAATCCTCCATTGTGGACATGGACACATTGCATAGTTGATGCAGGATCCTAGCCAGCGGTTGATCTCCCGGCGCTGCTCCATGCTGAGGTCGTGACAGAAGTAAATTATAAGCATCCAATTGAAGTGCATTTTATTTTTGTCAGTTTGGTTTTTGTTGTAGTTTTAAATTGGAACATTATTGTGATCTTGAAATATTAAAATAAAATCATTTTATTTATCTATTTATTTATTTTCATTTCTCAATATATGCGTCACTCGTAGCAGCTACCGACTTCCGCTAGTATTTGCGGCTCTCACTGTTTTGTTTTCCGTGGAAACCGGGTTTAAATGGCTCTTTCCGGATTACAGATTGCCGACCCCTGGACTAGAGGGATCCATACTCCCTCTCGTCATCATGTCACATGGTACAATCAGATTCAGGTGCCTTCAATGACCCATAAGACCAACGATTATCACAGAATATTCCATACATATTATTATCCATGTTCACCGTCATTGAATAATCAAGCTGTCACGACATTTAGTGTTTAGCATTAGCAAGTGAATGCTAATTAGCCCCCACCCCCCAACATACACGCACACCAGACTGAAATTTTTTTCTGGCTAGAACCCTGTGATGTAATTTAAGTTATTTTAAATTCTCAGTGCATGAATCCATGCTGTCACAAAAAAACCACGCAGACACATGCGCAACCTCACAGGATCCTCTTTGTGACCATTTTCACCCATTTCACCCACCAACCAATTGCCAACAGGTCAGGGAATATACGTTTTTTCCCTTGCGACCGGATTGTTGCTGACTGGCCGTAACTCACTAACTCATTAAGCTGGCTTCGTGTTACATCTCTGTGATATATTAATGGCTGCACAAATGTATTTGGAGACTCATTTTGAGCTTTTTTCCCATTTATTAACTTGTGTCGAGGTCCAACTGATTTCTACATATCAGACTGGAGCATCCCTAATTTTAACTGTTCACTGAGGCACAATAAATTATTTAGAAATAACTGAGGGATTTTTAAAAAAAAAAAACCTTTATATGTTGTATGCTCAAAGTAAAGTGGAGTAAGTTATGGGTTTTAAATTTATAGAACTTGAGAACACCTAGTGAGAATGAATGATGAAATTTTATCCCTAAAAATAGGCTTTGTAGCTCTGATATCACCTTTTTATTACCTAAGAAGTCCTCTTGCATTGGAGCTGTACATTTCTTGAATGTTTTTGATGGTTAATGCTTCTTTTTCTTTTTCTTTTTCTTACACCCCTGTCTTTTCTCCTCTGCCCCCACAGGAACCATGGGAATACCACTACCCAACTGCGTTTGGGAACCAATATGTTGAAGATGCTCCACAACACATCTGTCTGAGGGGAGCGTATTCTGGGTGGTGAGAGACAAATGGTGAAAAATTACCAATAAAGCGACTCTCCCCTCAACACACAACCGACTCCTGACCCACGCCTCCGACCCCCTCTGTCTCCTCCCCTTCCCAAGTCGGATGGCTCCGAATGACGAGCTGCAGTAATGGAAGTCCACGCGCCGTTCATCACCGTGGCCATGAAGCAGCTCAAAGGGTAGGGTTTGCCGTGAGCTCGCCTCACCCTACCCACCCTACACCCTCTATCAGCTCCACTTGAGAGCACACTCCCACATTGACGCAAATTCTCATCGTCCTGAACTCTCCCTCCTACTGCCACCTCCGCCACGGCTTTGGAAGACGAACATGACGTGCATTGCGAAGACGCTGGTTGATGTCTGATATATATACCTCTGAGGTGTCGAGCGTAATACCAGCGGAGCAATGAATGGCGGAAAGGACTGTGAGGCGGGAGATGAGAGGCAGGCCGTCCCTGTCCAGGTCCCCATTGGCTGGCAGCGTAAGGCGGAGCACGGCGGAGGGGTCATGTACATAAGGTGAGAAAATCAGATCAAAATCATAAGAGTTTGAGGGAAATCTGTCAGGGGAGGTAAACTCTAAAGCACTGCCCATGCTCAGTACATTTGCACTGAAAGCTGATTTTCTCATTTGAGGCATGTAGTGAGATTTAATAAAATGTTTTTTACTGACAAATAGGAAAAGTATAGTTGTGGTCAGAAGTTTACATCCGCTCATCATGGGCATGAATGTGATTAATTTGGGGCTTTTAATTATTTCTTTGAACTGTTCTTTTTCTAGGGTGAAATGATTGTACAGCAGACATCTTTAATGACTTTAAAAAAACAAATATTGGGAGCCTAAGTGTGAATTTATTTTGGATTTTCTCTAATCCACTCAGGGTGAAAATTAACCATACAGGCTCAAATGTACACATACACCTCCTAACATTTGGTTAAATATCCCTTAGCAAGTTGCATTTTGACCAGATGCTTTTTGTACCCATCAACAAGCTTCTGGCATAATTCTGGCTGGATATTTAATCGCTCTTCTTGGCAGAATTGGTAGAGTTAATTTAAATTGGTTGGTTTCCCGGCACAGACCAGGCTTTTACAAATTTTCCATAGGGTTGAGGTCAGGGCTTTTGGAAGGCCATTCCAGAAGCTTAATGGTCGGCTGCTTTATCCATTCCCAAACCAGTTTTGATGTGTGTTTGTGATCATTGTCATGTTGGAACACCCAACTGTGTCCAAATTTCAAATGTCTAGCTGTTGATTTGAGGTGAAGTTGAAGAATTTGGAGGTAGCCCTCCTCCTTCATTATTCCATCCTCTTTGTGCACTATACCAGTACCACTGGCAGCAAAACATCCCCAGAGCATGATGCTACCACCACCATGCTTGACAGCAAGTGAGTCTTCTTAGGTTTGAAAGCCTCACTTTTACTCCTCCAAACATACGTCTTGACATTGTGGCCAAATAGCTCAATCTTTGTCTCGTATGACCATAAAATGTTTCTCCAGAAAACATCTGGCTTGTCCATGTGGGCAGCTGCAAATTTCAGTTGAGCTTGAAGGTATCGATCTTGGAGCGGGGACTTTCTTGGTCGGCACCTCTCAGTCCATGGTGATGTATAACTGGCTTCACTGTGGGCAGTGATGCTGCTGTTCCAGCAGTTTTCAGTTCATGGCAGGCTTGAGCCTTGATGGTTCCGGGGTTGTTCCTGACCATCCTAACCAGTTTCCTCTCATCTGAGGGTGACCGTTTGGCTCTTCTTCCAAAGAAGAATAAGTAAGTACCAGTTATTTGGTGAAATCCAAATAACTGGTACTTACAGTAGTTTAAACTGATGATCTTGGAATCTGCAGTTATTCAGAAATAGCTCCTAGAGACCTTCCCAACTTCCCATCTCATGATCATTGATGTTCAAAGACAGCGTAGAATCTTTGGCACCATTTATTAAAAGGTTTAAATGAATGTATGTATATATTTGAAACTGTATGCATACTTTTGACCCTGTGCAGATTAGAGAAAATTTTAAATAAATTAAAACTTGTGCACCCAATTCTTGTTTTTTTTTTGTTTTTGTTTTTTTAAAGTCATTAAAGATATATGCTGTACAATCATTCCACCCTGGAAAAAGAACAACTCAAAGAAATCACGACATTCATACCCATGATGAGTGGATGGGAACTTCTGACCGCAACTGTATATCTGAGGCTAACTGCCTGAAGATCTGTCCAGTTCCAGTCACCTGCTAATTGATCACTGCATCTTTAAATAGAACCTCTGTGTATTGGACATTCTCTTTATTAATTTGCATTATTTTACTTAAATTTGTCCCAACAAGAGTCAACAAGAAATTAAAATTGTCACATTTATCAACTAGTTTATATCATGGCTAAAGGTGTGTGCATTCACCAACACAAAGGTTATTCATGTCATACTATATATCAAAGCTAAGAATTGGGTTTTGGTGCCAGTAATTTGAATTCAAAGACCCAGCAGGCTTGTTTACTGTGCACACAAGGTTAGAGTTTCTCTAATTGATCGATAAGATAAGAGATAAGATAAAACTTTAATGATCCCACGACGGGGAAATTTGCGCATTACAGCAGCTCAGTATAGAGAAAAATGAAAAGGATGAGTAAAAAACAAATGAACTAAAATAGAATAGAATAAAATAGAATAGAAAACAGAAGCACAGCGCATCTTTGATGATGCTGCTTGCTGTGTTGTGGCATGGTCAGCTGATCTAGTTTCCGTTTGACGTGTACTAGATGCACAAATATCTGCTCAAATCAGCCCACGGACACAGGTAAGCCACAGCCTGCATGTTTGTTCAGACAGTGAAATAACTGACAAGCCGACTGCGGTCTCTTTCGATGACTCGGATCCTTGTAGGCTGGAAGCTGATGTCCTTCCCGGCACGTGCGTTCACCAGCCACAATGAACCGAAGCAGTTGGCTGGTGTCAGGTTTATTTTGGGTGTTGGAAAGAATCCTGTCTGTGACCGTGGCCTGATACTGTCACAGCACACTTGCATTTGCTGATGTTCTTTTACATTTGGAAGTGAGCTTTTGCTTCAGGGATGATCCTCACAGTAGATTTTCTTTTTTCTTTTTCACAGCCACAGTGAATGATGATTCAGAGTCTGGCTGTTTTGTTAACCAGCCACTGTATATGTTTGATAGGAACAACCAGCAGTACATACTGTTCCTCAGTAGAAGCGGTTTCTTTTTTCTAGCCATCAAGCCCCCCCCCTTAAATTTTTTTTCCAGTTAAAACTGGTTCTAATGTTTCGTCCTTTTATCTCATGGGCCACATGCAGCCTAAATTGATCTCGAGAGGACCTATAATAACCCATATGTCGAAATTTCTCTGTTCTTTAATACGTATACAGATACAAAGGCATATTAGGGCCACATTTGGGGGAAAAAAATTGTTACATTTTGAATTTTGTCACTACCTGATCCAGAAACCGGATTTGTCTCTGCACATGTGCCTTTCTTTCATAATAAAAGTCCGTGATTGTGTAATTGCTGTACAGAAAATGGTTTACAGAAGTGCAGTGAAGCATTAATTTTACACTCACCAGCCACATTATTAGGTACAGATTGATAGTACTGGGCTTGACCCTCTTTTGCCTTCAGAACTGCTTTAATTCATGGCATAGATTCAAGAAGGTGTTGGAGAATTTGGTCCATATTCAGAGTTACTCTTCTGCATACTTGTTTGCAACGAGTGGTTATTTGAGTTACTTTTGCCTGACCATTCTCCTCAGACCTCAACAAGGCAATTTCTCCCAGAGAACTGCCGCTTACTTACTTTTTCAGACAATTCTCTGTAAACCCTAGAGATGGTTGTGTAGGAAAATCCCAGTAGATCAGCAGTTTGTGAAATACGCAGACCAACAACGAGCAATCAGAGTCACTTAAATCACCTTTCTTCCCCATTCTGATGCTCAGTTTGAAGTTCAGCAGGTCATCTTGACCACATCTGCATGTCTAAATGGAATGAGTTGCTGACATGTGATTGGCTGATTGTGTTTGAGCAGTTGAACAGGTGTACCTAGAACAGGGACCCTCAAATCCAGGCTTCGAAGTCCGGTGTCCTGCAGGTTTTAGATGTGTCTCTGTTTCAACACACCTGAGTCAAATATAGAAGTCATTAGCAGGACTCTGGAGAACTTGATTGCATATTGAGGAGGTAATTCAGCCATTTGATTCAAGTGTTTTTGATCAGGGACAAATCTAAAACCTGCAGGACACCGGCCCTCGAGGCCTGGATTTGAGGATCCCTGACCTAGAAGGCGGTGAATGTTTGGCAATAGAAGAAATTAAAAAATACCGGTTTATTAAAACAAGCACAAATATATCGCATGCATTTCTTTACAACATTTACTTTGAATACAATATACAGATTTCGTGTAACAGTAGTTAAGTAATTTTAAGCTAACAGCAACCCAAAAGTGCAGGAAATAGGTCATTTTTTCCCTGATACATAGAATAAATCACATTTTCTGGTAGGGACCAGGTGGTCAACAAATTGAGAGTAAAGGCAACTTTTTTTAGCTAGCTTGCTGCAAGAGTGAAGAAGAGTAGTAGTTCTCTAAGTTTATATTTTTTTCTTCTTCTGAATGACCCAATTTTCTGCATAATCTCTTTAAAATCTTACTACTATACTGTGTTTATGTCTGTCATATTAAGGTTGATTCTTAAAATGATATTTCAGCTTTAGTGACAGAAGAAAAATCCTTCTAACATAATTTTTTTTCCCTGAATGTGGCAATAATACTGTTGTAGTAAAGGAGCAGAAGTACATTATTAAGACAACCATGTCTTCACAATTAATGAGTACTTTATTTACAGAAAGACAAGGAGCTTGAGTGGTCTTAGAACAAATAAATAAAATCTGTTGTTTTTCAAGATTCAAGAGCATTTTATTTTCATGTGCACAGTAAACAGTCAGTTACACTGAACAATGAAATTCTGCACTTCTTCTTCTCTGGCTCAATAATAATAAATATTAAAATATAGAATTTTATAAAAATAGACAACTTATTTTGCACTCTGCTGTCATGAAGCACACATTTATAGACTACAGTGGATCTTTAAAGGTGCGTAGCTGTCACACGTAGCGTTTTTGTAACTAAACAATAATTATTTTACGTCGTTAGGAGTTAAACAACTGGTCTAGATCTAAAAATACTTTGAACTTCATATATTTTTTTACAGTTATAAACTGACCACTGCCAACATGTTGTCAGGTGTTTTCAAACATGTGGCTGGAGATTAAAAGAATTCCTCTGTGGTTATTGAGTGGGAGGATTTTACTGTTTGATTTCATGTGTACAAGCATGCAAAATCGGCCTGAAGGAGCCTCTAACCTGCCAGAAAAAACAAAAGAAAATCACGTTCACATCCGTCTTTTCTTTTTTTCTTTTCTTCTTCGACTCTAACACCATAAGCATCGGTTTTCAGGAGCTCAAGTCTAAAAATATTGAATCATATATCAAACGGCTTCACAAAAGGAGCATTTTTGCTGTGGATCATCACCAGCTTCAGCCGCACCTTGTTGTTGTTCTCTGTGTGCAGTCCCAGTGGCTCGGTGCTGTCCAGCTTGGAGCATGTGAGGACCTACCTGCTGACAGATGGAACCTGTAAATGCGGCTTGGAGTGCCCACTCATCCTCCAAAAGGTAATTTATCTTTTTTTTTTTTTTTTGGTCCTCATTCATTTAAAACACAGCGATTGCCTGGAGATTTTACAGCTGTTTCAAATTGAGCTCCAGATGACTCCCTGTTTAGAGATTAAGGTAGAAGAGGCAATCTGTGACAGAAATTGAAATTCAGTTGTCCACAAATTAGGGCTAAGCAAAGCCCCCTGAATTCAAAGTAGTGTGTGGTGTTTGTACAGGGTCCTCGCTGTCCATCGCTAACCCTCAAGCAACCAGAGCGTACAGGGTTTACTGTTGTTTCCTTTATTTACAATAGACATGTTCTAATATAACATAATTATGGCTTTCAATCATTGTTATGCATAAAGGGGTAACTTAAATGCAAGGTGTACAAATAAAATTACATTTATCTAGACAGACCTTGACAGTTACCACTTAGAAAACAAAAGCATACCGTAGTTAAATTTTACTTAAATTTTGTTGAAATTTGTTTTTGGCATTTTCAGCCTTTATTTGACAGCACAGTATAGAAAGCAGGGAGAGAATGGGCGGGAATGACTTGGGTTGTTCTCATGGGGTCACCTGCTCACCCAGGTGAGTTAATATGGTGCCCCATAGAGAAAGTTTTGCCCCCCCCAAAGCTGTTTTAGGTGAGATCTGAGACTAAAAATACCCACTGAAAACTCCTTATTTTTATTCTTGGGCCCTAGTAAAGTAGCTTTGTGTAAGTCACAGTTAAAAATAATCCTTCTTTACCTTAAACTAGGCCTCTCAGTTTATTCACTGCCTGAAACAAGTGGTTTGAACAGCAAGAGGGTGGAGCTTCAGTGGTTTATTTGACCATAAAAGACTCCAGTCATGCAGGCCTAGAGACAAGTGATTACCAACCACCTGGCAACCACCGGTCACAATGTGTATCCCCCAACAGGTTGGTAAGTGGTTGTGGGAGGTTGCTGGCTGTTGCTGGGTGAACTTGGGCACAGAGAGGGTGTTTCACCACAAACACTTGCTAACTGCTCACTAAGTGGTAGTGAAACTGCGAAGAGAGTGAGCCAAACTGGAAACGGAGAACGTTCACCTTCAGAGTAAAAGTTGGAACACGTTGCTCACAGCAGGAAGGCACAACTTTTACTTTGAAGATGAACATTCTCTGTTTCCAGTTTGCATTGCACCTTTTCAGGTTTTACTACCGCTTGTAAGTTGGTTAGTTAGCGTTTGAAGGCAAGTCATCTTCCATGCAGACCGTTGTGACCATGGCAGCTAGCAACCAAAGCAGTCGCTGGAAGGTTTTCAGTGTAGCACCATTTGTGATAAGTTTCACTAAGAAATCGCCAGCAACCACTTGCCAACTTGTCTGGGAATATATTATTTAGGCTTGTGTTACTGTGACGTTAGCAATCAGTTTTCCAGTGACCGCCAGCAGGCACTTCAAACCCGTTGGAAAATAAATATTTTTCCCTAGTGGCCGTTGTTTGCCAGGCGGTTGGCAGCCAGTCTCCAGACCTGTGTGACTGTGGCCTTACATGGCCGGCCTAGGTATATTTTGCATTTATTTATTTTTTGTTAATCCATCTGAGAGTGATTTTTATTTGCTAGTGGACAGTCCCCATGCTCTTATTCTGAATGTTCAGTTGCCGCTAATCCATTAGCACCAGCCCTTCCAGTGTTTTGCTGCCAGTATGCTAGTCGGCTAGCAGTTGTGGTGTTCCTCAAACTCTCACACCATGGTTCGACAGACTCGCCACATGTTCACGATGGTAGTCCTTATTCTGGGGCCCTCTGTGATTGGTAGGGCCATCCAAACAAGAACTGGTTCATGTGTCGCTGCGCTGGGCTCAAAGACGCTGCAGAGGGTCCACGGGAGGAGAAACTCTGAAAGTCAGCTGCTTCATTATTTATACATGCGTTTATTTATTTGTGTTTGAGGGTTGTTACTTTACCTTTTAATATGTCTATCACCTCTGAGAGTTTGAATGGAGGCTTTAAAAAGTTTCATCCCTCACAGAGCACACAGGTTGTGGTCATGTCAAATTAATGTTAATTCCAGGAGTGAAATTATGAAAGAAGATCCAGAAAAGGCTCCTCTGCAGTATAATCCTCTCCCATTTCATACTCATGATGTATGAAATGAACCCGAGCTGACCACTGATCGCTGTAGGACCAAACTACAAATGTTGGGGTCTTGTGAGGCGTCACATTACATGGGGTAATCCGACCGATTATCCTTCCTGATGCTAAATTTGTCCCCAACAATCCACACAATTATCAGAATGATTTTGTAGCTCCAGCTCTTCCACTTTGAGCCCCCCAAACTGTCTTCTAAGTCTCTGAAAATGACAATGCAGATATTTTTAAAGACTTGAATCATTTCCTGCTCTGGGACATTAGTGTGTGCATACGGCTTAACCGTCTTAAGATGTGGGATATTACTCCAAGGTGCTCGGGAGAGCCTCTGCCTCCATGTTTATCTGTGATTTAGTCTATATACATTACAGTCTGTGCTGTTAAGACAGAGAGATGATGAGCGTGAGCAAAATGTAGTGTGCTGCCAGAGCTGGATGTGATTTACATAATATTCAAGAGTGATCACGTGGCTCAGGCAGCTAGCTTCCTGGCCTCATAACTGATCCTCACCATCCTTATTCTGGGCCCACAGCATCTTTTTTGGGGATGGGTGGGGTTGGGGTCCTCTGATTAGTTACAAAGCGTGGTAATAAGCTTACTGTTATCTGTGAATCCACAATCATGGGAGAGCCCAGTTTTCTCTTGAAAGAATTGCAGTTGCTCCAAAAGCCCACGGGTGGCTGGATGGATATCTGTGTGTCTGTATACACTGATCTAAAAGGACTGGTTAAGCAGGGTTTTTCATGTGTATTGATTTGGGACAGGCATTTCAAGGAAAAATGGAATTTATGTGACTCTTCCTCAAAGATCCTCCCTCAGCTGCTATCAGATTACCGAGTGTTTGTGACATGCTGGCTTTACCTGAGGCATGCTCTCTGAAGCAGGATTTTTGGGGGTGTAGTGAGGTAACTTCAGTGTTACGAAGGCGAAGGTTCATTTCTAATCACTATGGTAACCTATGCTGCAGACCAAACCTTCTCTTTAGCATGTTTGAGATTTGAGATGAACAGTTATGAAATCAGCCCCTCCTAATCACTGACTTCTCTGGAAAATGGCGTGATTATTCCTAGAATACACCTCAGACCTCTGTGCATGGATACAAACAGGGCACTTGTTGACCTCATATTAAATTTGCACATAGACCAAGCCTTTGTTTGAGTTGTGTTTTTATATTTATTCCTGTTCTCAGACTGTTAAACGCCAGCGGGGCTGCAGCTCAAAGAAAAAAAGATACATCTAAGGATTAATTTAATGGAATAACAGTCCATCAGATTTTCCCGTGCCTTGTGTTACAGTCATACTAAGGAAAAACAGTCATTGGAGACTGCAACACAAACAAAATTATAGCAACCATGCACAGTGAAATGCCTTTGAAATGGTCCCTTAGTATAAAGAGACGCATTGCAGGCGAGTTGCACTCATGGGCACAGACTGACCCAGACTGATTGACTGTGTTTATAAATTAGATGGCAGTTATTTGCAAACCTTCATCTGTCTGGGAGTGATTGGAGTCTGCCTGAGTGGGACTGCAATTGTTTGGAAACAGGTTGCCTCCCAACAGGTCACCTTGCGATTGAAAGTAGCCGCCCAGAGGTTGCACGCTCAGCATCTAGGCGACCAGTTGATGCTACTTGCAGTAGCTTGCCAGAAGCAACCACAGGTTTTTACTAGTTGCAAGGAGGTTTCTTTCCAGTGTGACTGAGCCATTAATGATAGTGCTGTCTGTTAACTCACACAGTCGTTCTTTTTTTGTTTGTTTGTTTGTTTGTTTGTTTGCTTTCCTTCCTGGCTTCAAACAGGCTAAACTTTATTAATATACCAGGCATAGGCGTAGGAACCGGGGGGGACGTGTCCCCCCCAATATTGGAGACAGGCGCATTTGTCCCACCTCAGAGTATTTACGGACTGTTGTGTGTTTATTATCTTCATGTTATTCTAATATGTTCCTTTATAAAATCAGTCGCTCTGCTGCCAATAGACTTCGGTATGTTGAACTTGATTCATAGTACAGGGCTGGGCCTTATGTATGTATTTATTTATAAAGAGGTGAGCACGTGACTGTGCTTGAACTGCCACGTTTTATTGGTCTGATTAGTTGTTTAAAGGTAGCAAACAGCTTCTAAATGCATCTGGTATTAACTCAAAAAATCAAGTGGACCCATTTCCAGCATCGTATTTTTCCTCTTTGGCTCTACTACAGTAGCTTTGCATGGTTCACAATGATCCTTTTTGATCTTATACTGGGCCTTGGTGCAACCCTTCAGTTCACCCTCTGACTTCCTGCCCCTTTAGGATAACTTTCTTCTGATTGGTCTCAGGTGGGTGCCTGAGATGACCATGTATTTATGACAACACTTGTACACAGGAGTAGAAAAAACCCCATGAATCCATGCATTTAGAGCAGTCTGAAACACATACATACATACATTACATTACAGTATATACACTGGCCTCATAATGTAAAACTTTCATATGAGCATCCACCAGTGTAACTGTAATCTTCTTCTGGCTTCTGCCTTTAGGGGTTGCCACAGCAGATCGTCTGCCTCTGTCTCACCCTCTCCTCTGTCACACCAACCCTCTCTGCATGACATTTGCTACATCCATGAATCTTCCCAGTGTAACTGCTTATATATGACAGGAAATCAGGAATGAAAACAACAAAACATAAATAATGGAATGAAATTAAAGAGCAGAAACAGTGAAGAGCTTAAAACAATGAATCAGACAGTTTCTAAGTAAACAAGTAAAACATATACATGTCAGGTAATATAAAACACTACTGACTGAACATTAAAAGCAGGCAGGAGCGGGCAGGAAAAGCGCGGCAGCTTGGTGCATGTAACTGTGAATTTCCGTCTGTTTACGCCACTTTTATTTCTCTCCTCAGGTGTTCAACTTCGACCCAGGGGCGGCTGTGAAACAGAGGACAGCGGAGGACGTGAAAGCAGATGAAGATGTCACCAAACTCTGCATTCACAAGAGGAAACTGCTGGCTGTGGCCACGCTGCACAAGAGCATGGAGACGCATCCGCCTCTGACACTAACCAGTACAGGAGGAGGTACGAGTACATGTAAATACAGGTGTTACAGCTCTAAAAGCGTGTTTCAGGACATGTATGTATAGCACTTAGAAGTAAGCTCTTATAAATCCAAGAAAAACAGGACATTGTTGGTGAAATTTGGATGGTAATTTTGGGCAAGTTTGGTAAGTCGTTTCTCCATAATAGAGATAAAAATTCTGACTTCGTACACAATAAGCAAAGCAAATATTTGGGGGGTTTTCAAGCGTTTCTTGTCAGTAATCATCCAAAAATTTTACTTTGTATTATGTTTTAGGGTTGCCTCGATGATATTTTGTCAACTCCGCCAACTTTTATTTTTTATTTGGAAGGGGAGCTTGTGGCCATGTTTTTAAAAATATTTAAAGGCAAGATTAAATAAGTGTGTTTTTGACATTTTTCTTAGTTTTCATCCCTTGTATTTAGAGGCAGGCTGTTCCCAAGTTTGGGGGCATAAATGGCAAAAGCTGCAGTCCAGATTTTCTCTGTGAGGAGAGTTGGATGTCTGACAGTTGGACAGTGGCAGTGGAGGAACTAAGAGTGCGAGTTAGGATGTGAAAGTAGTTTAAAATCAATTCTGTGGAATACTGGAAGCCAGTGTAGCTCTTCTGAAGGGGGATTGATGTGGGTTGTGTTCAATTTAGCGAATAACCTTGCAGTAGTGTTCTGAATGATTTGTAGCCTACTGATAGTCTTTTTAGGATGTCCCACAAAGAGAGGATTCCAGTTTATTAGAAATTAATGCATGACGTTATTTATGATTATGGCAATTCAGGAATTGTCATGTTTTGGCATTATTTCTAAGAAAGAAGAAGGCTATCTCAGTAAAATAACTCACCAGCCTATTAAATTCCTTTTAAAATCTCTACTTGATTTTTAGGTCTAAATATAAATGGAGGAGAACTGGTTGGCTTGTATAAAGTGACTTTCTTGCTCTGACTTATGTTTTCTCTAAGGTGTTGGTCCTGGTTTAACACAGACTTTCTTTTTTCCTCCTTAAGGTACGTCATCTGTGGTTGCAGTGCATTCCACGACTCAACGAGCAATAAGGACTAAACCTCTCGATGGTGTGTCCAATGCTGTTGGCCCTGACTGCAAGAATCCTTTCAAGGTGATGATGGCAGGTGGACAGCAGCAGAGGCTGTATCCACCTCAGGAGATGGGTGGAGCTCAGCAGCCGGAGCACTACTCTGGGTACCCCAGGCCGCAGAGGCTGAGCAGTGGGGAGCCAGGCCCTAAATCCCCTTACCGGTCTGGGTATGGAGGCATGCTGAGCCCACCTCCATCCGGTGCTAAGCTGTATGGAGATGGCTCGCAGTCTCCCAGTACAGACACTCTTGGCAGCCCTGAGGGCTTTACAAGGACCAATCCTTGTGGGTTTCCAGGAGGCGGCAGCCCTGGCTCAGCCGCTATCCATGGGAACACTAGGACGCCTCTTTCCCCACCAAGTGTGATGCTTCACGGCTCCCCTGCGGGCCAGACATCATGCGCCATGACAGGAAGGACTAGCACGCCCCTCTCCCCAACGGCCACTGCCAAAAGCCCTGTCATGAATATGAACATACCGCGGGGCAACTTCCCCCCTGGTATGGATATGCCCCGTGCAACATTTCACCATAAAACACAGCCCCCTGTGCACCCTGTACCGCCCCCTCCATCCATACAGCCATCTTGTGCCCTTCAGAAAAGGCAGTTGACATCTGAAAAAGACCCCCTAGGCATCCTGGACCCCATCCCCAGCAAACTAGTCAGCCAACCACCCACCAGTGCCCCAAACCCCTCCAATTTCCAGCCTAACATCCACTCTCAGGTACCAGTGATGAATGTAAACATACCCCCTCCCGTCATCGTTCCCTTGCCAAGCAACTTACCGTTACCCACAGTGAAGCCTGGGCCTGTGGGTCATGGTGGCCATGTTCAAAGGACTCAACAGGGTGGTCCGGCTTCCTCCATGTCTCCCTCCCCCGTCACCTCCCCTGTCCACATGGCCGGGCCTGCGCATGGGAGAATAGAGGCCTCCCCTCATCGCTCACGCTCATCCTCCACCTCCTCTGACCACGGGAACTTTGCGATGCCCTCGGGACACCAGGCCCCGTGTGGCACCATAAAGGTTCCTCCTCGTTCCCCTAGATCAGCAATGGGGTCTCCAAGGCCCGCCATGCCCTCCAGCCCTTCCACCAACAAAACTGATGCACTACACCAGTACAAAGACTCCCAGCTGCTACCTGGGATGGCAAATTCAATTGGCGCCCAGCAGCACAGCAACCCCATGTACTCCCCCACCTCTTCCTCCTCCTCGTCATCTTCTCTGGCTACACCCAGCGCTTCCCAGAAGGGTCACCCGGGACTCCTGGGGATGCCCCTCAACCAGATCCTCAACCAACAGAATGCTGCTTCCTTCCCTGCCAGCAGTCTCCTGTCAGCTGCAGCCAAAGCACAGCTAGCAAATCAAAACAAACTCAGCGCTGCTGGCAACAGCACTGCTGGCATGGCTGCTGGTGGTGTTGCTATGTCAGTCATGGGGGCAGGTGGCGGAGGTAATGGAGGGGGAGGCGGGCATCCTGGCTCCGTGAGTGGTCCTCGAGGCATGGAAGGACACAGCACTTTAAACCCCATGCTCCCGCCAAACTCTACCATTCTGCTCAACACTCCTGAGGGCCAGAGTGGCCGGGCGGCTCTCAGAGACAAACTCATGGCCCAGCAGAGGGATCCTATGCGCAAACGGAAACAACCGTCTGGGGGCAGCTCCATAAACCATGACCACAGCATAGTGTACAGCATGCTCAACAAGCCAGGTATGGGAGGACCCCACATGCCAGGGCCCAGTGCCACTGAGCAGCTACGAAAAGTGGGCCGACTAGGAACCCTTCACCCGAACACCTCCATGGCCCAGCTCCTCCAGTCCATGAGCAGCCAGAGTTCCCACAACCTGGCTGGGAGCGGCCATCGTCCAGGCCTCAGCCCCAGACCAGGGTCTGGTGCTCCAGGAGTCACATCGCTACACTACAACGACAACACGGGCATGGTACCCGGTGGCCCTCAGCAGAACCTCCTCATCCAGCAGAGGCTGCGGGGTCCGGGAGAAACCCTGCAGCACTGCCAGAACATGGACGCCTCTGGGGGCCACCTGGGCCCACGTCCAGGTCAGTTCCCGGACATGATGGCTCAGATGCAGGCCTCCTCCATGAGTAACTGTGGGCCTATGGGGCCAGGCGGTGCACCGATGGGACCTGATGGAATCCCGCTGGGGCGCCCCAACACTAACCCCCCACCACTATCACACCCTGGCCCTCACCCCTCGCAGCTTCATAGCATGGGGCGGACTAACATGGTGATGCCACATGGAGGTGGTGATGGAAGCTGTACCCAGAGCATCTCTGAGACAGGTGAGATAAGATTAAACCTACTAGGAGCTGTAGAAATGTAGACATTTCGAAATGAGAAGAAGGTATGGAAATGCTGTCTCTAAAATAGTAATAATCAATAATCAGTAAACAGCAGCGAAATCCTAAAAAAACAATACAAAATAACCTCCCCAAAGTCATGAAAAGCATTAGCTTGGGCAGGAGGTGCGTACATTAATGTACTGATAAACATTTTTTGATAGCGGAGCAAATATCAGCTCAGACTCAACTGTGTTGGAATTGCAGTTTGCAACAGTAATCCTTGTACTGCTCTGCTGTTTCAGTCATCTCAGCATAGTTGCACTTGAACAACTTCAGGTGGGCTTTGTTTTTTTAATGGAGGGTGGAAGACATTACTTTAATAGGTGCATGTTAACCTCTTCTGCCGACCCACCCCGACAGAAACTGTATTGGTCACTGGTGAATCATGCACGGGGATGACGGGACAACCAGACTGTGGAGGAGATCATCTAACACTAGTGATGTTTGAAAAATTCACCTCTTGCATGAATAAAGTAGGTCTGAATGGATGTGTTGGTAAATGGGTGAATGTTGCTTATAGGGCAGGGGTGGGCAAACTTTTTGGCTCTGGGGCCATATTGACTTTTTGAAATGTAACAGACGGGCCAGGCTGGATATGATATGTATGCTCCAGATTAGGGCTGGGCGATATGGCTAAAAACTGTATCACGATATAAGTACTTCATATCGGTCGATATCGATAATTATTGAATTTTTTTTGACCTATTTAAAATAAGGACTAGGAGAAAAATATGCTACATTTAAACATTTTATTTCAACATTATTTAAACATTTTTATTTCAAATTTAACCTTCCTCAGAACCATGAAAAACACTCAAATAAAAAAATATCCTTATCCTTATATATATTAGTGCTAGGAGGTGCTTTAGTGCTTTAGGAGGGTCAAGCGCGTGAAGCAAATTTCTGTAACCTGGCATCTCGACTGTATTGAGTGGTTGCATGTCTTTGGCTATATGATATGCCACTGCCTGGGTTATTTCTTTATAACATTTGGATGAT
>JASGAU010394854.1:0-24375 GCA_030220045.1 Australoheros facetus
ATCAATCTTCTTATTATTATATTATTATTAGACCAAACATACTAAACTATACCAATTCTGATATAACTGTGATGTGATGTCACTATTAGATTTCAGGGGTATTTTTATGGATAAACTGTTCCTGCCAAAAAATAATGAATCAACCCTTAATGCAGTTCCACCTGCGTGGTTAAAAAAGCACGTTATTTTCTTTTGAAGAATCCTCCCACAAGCCCTGGCGGAGAAGACGACATCTGTTACTTTCACAGAATGTTGAACAGGGCCAACAAGGTTAGTTTATTTTACATGTGTGGTTTTTCATGATATGTTTGGCTGCAGGGGTATAATGTGGGATTTTATTCTCACCTAAACTTCCAGCCTGCAGTCTCAAGGTTTGTTAACTATTCTCTCTGAACTGTTTTCTTCATCCAAAATAGTCCAGAAGAGGCAAAATCTGAGTGCAACTGTTTGCTAATTGGTTTTCCATATCGACTTACATTTTAATAAAACTATTTAAGATAATTAAAAAAAATCCTCCTTTCAGAAGCAAACCACAGCTTTAAAAACAGACAAGTTATTGTTTTCTGCCTAGATGGCTCACAAGCGTTACAGTTGCAGCGTCTGTTACTTTCCTTAGCTACTCATGGCACAGATGAACATCTACAGCTGTTAGATGGTGCAGTTTGGGACATTTCTCTGCCTGAGTTCAGCTACCTAGCTTCCTCTTTTTTTTTAGATTTTTTTTTTGTGTCTTTATTGCTAAACCAGCTTCTTCTTCTTTTTAAAAAAAACAAACTCAAATGCTTTTGAAATCTCAGGTGAGCAACATCATCGTGCTGGCTGACTCGTGGGTTAGTAGTGACATCTCGTGGGCTCTCAGGAACTACAGAAGGGAAACAAACAGCAATGCACTTGTAGTGTGCATCTTCTTATCAGAAAGGTAATGATTTTTTTAAAATATTTTTTTGCTGTTCTGCCAAGATCTAATGGTTAGCATTGGGAAGATAATGTTCATAGATGCAGAAATGTGCAATAAAATGTCTACGGTCTACTTTCCTGTCCTGTTTCTGCTGTTTTTATAAGTGGAGTCTCAGAAAACACCCCTGACAGAAACCATGTGGTACTGACAGGCTTCAGTGAGCAGATTCTGAGGTAAAATGCACATTTGTTTTTATTTATATAAGTTACATAAATGTTACATCCAGTGGCACAGGTATCTGTTTTACTTAATCTTTAGTTATCATTCATCTTTTAGCCAATATGATAATTTACTTTCTCGCCATTGATAATATGAAAACATTGATGCCACTTTCATATTTGTCTGTTAAGTGTGAATCTGGAGTCGTAAGCTGGTTAGCTTAGCTTAACACAAAGCGGGGGNGTTTTTTAATTAATGCGTAATATTATGTTTAATTTGTTAAAAAACTGACGAGTTAAATAATATCAGCAGGTTAGTCTGCTCACTCATTATATTAACAGTATTATTAGAGTTACATTGGAGAGAGGCAAAATGAATGGGAAGAGACGAGGGGAATGACATGTAGTAAAACTGCAGCTAGGACTTGTATCGAGGACAACCGCTGAAGGCGTTTGTGCTTCTGGTGCTTATTTTAGTGGTCATTCTGACATGAAAACTGCATGTTTTCAGTTGGCAAATCTGATTTAAAAGGAATCCTTATAAGCTTTTCTGACATTACCCTGTTACAGAATATAAGGTTTTAAGAGGGTTTTTTCCCCCACAGGAACTTATCGTGATGAAGTGAAAATGTGCTTTTAGAAAAACAAAACATAATATTTTATTTCTAAAAGTGTTCAAAACCATAATTATGTAGAATTCTAGAGGCTTCTTTGTAGAAGCACTGAAACTTTAGTTTTACACCCCATACAGGTTGATCCTTGGACTTCATGGCATGATTTTTGTCTTGATATTCACATTAAATTTACAACAACAGTCCCCTCAATGCCCTTAATATTGTAACAGTATTAGAAACACCAACAATGACCTCCTGTGAGCAAGCATTTGGCAACAGTGGGAAGGAAAAAGTCCCTTTTAACAGGAAGAAACATCTGCAGAGAGAGGCTGCCTTTCCCTGTTCCTGTGTTTCTAGTTGTTGCTAAGTTTAGATGATCAGCTGCCTATTGTTCAAATAGACCCATCAGAAAGCTTTTACTGTCATCAAATACAGGTGCTTGACAAAATTGTGAAATAGTTTACTCTTAGCAAGAAACTCTATCATTTCGATCATCCAAAAATGTCAAATTGTTTCTTTTTCCAATATGTGAGCAGGTTTGTGGCAGAGAGAGGATCTTCCAGGCTGCTCGATCATGTGGAGCATTTGGACAAGCTGTATAACATCCCTCCACCAGAGGGAGCGAAATGCCCTCAGACCACAAGCAATGTTGTGTCAATACCAGCAAGCCCTAAATTAAGGTATGTTTACATTTCAAGATGTATTTTCTTTTCTTTGCTTCTTCTCATTAGTTTAACGCCAGCTTGTCCCTCCATCCTCAGGTGGCAAGGTGTGCGGGTGTTCATCTCCTCCACCTTCAGGGACATGCACTCTGAGCGTGACATCCTGGTGCGGAGCGTCTTCCCAGAGCTCCGCCGACGCGCTGCGCCGCACTGCCTCTATCTGCAGGAGGTGGAATTGCGCTGGGGTGTGACCGAAGAAGAGTCGGAGCGGGCGGCCGAGTTGTGCCTGTCTGAGGTGTGTCGCAGCCAGATGCTGGTGGGAATCCTGGGGGAGAGGTATGGCCAGGTGCCTCCCAAACCTGATCTACCAGACCTCCCGCAGTACAGCTGGGTAAGACCTCTGGAATAGACTCATCATATTTGTTTTCTGTTGTAAATCTGAGTTGAATAACCGCACACAAGAATAATTTATTCTTTGTGTGCAGCTGGCCTCAGCCCCAGCAGGTCTGTCCATCACAGAGATGGAGATCCGTCAGTTTCAGGCTCTTTATCCCAACGTGGTGCAACAGCGAATGTTCTGCTACTTCAGAGATCCAAACATCGTCAGGTATGGAGATTAATGTCTTCCACTGGTTGATGGAAATGCATTGCATTACCTTATCCTGTATTTCTGTTTTCTTCTGATGCTTTTCAGATCAGTTCCTGTGGCTTGGAGGTCAGATTTTTCTCCTGAATCAAAGGACACTGAGCATAAAATGACCTCTCTGAAGAGAAGACTCTTGGCCAGTGATGTCAAGGTCACTGAAAAGTGAGTCGTCTCAATCAGTCACGTGCTTATAGGACTGAAGTTTAAAATACGCTGCTTCACTGTACGCACCTTACTTTTGGTCTTTTGGTCTCAACTGTTGTTCTTAGTCATTGTTCTTATTTGCTGTGTTTGTACTTGAGTTCAAAGCCTTAAAAGAGGACCATGTAGGGAAAAGGTGTGCTAATTGGCTATGGGTAGAAGTTCTACTACTTAAATGTCATATTTATAGGCACAGATCACAGACCATCATAAAGTCCTGATGGCTTTATGATATCAATCACTAGTTTCTAGTCTTATTTTATATAGCATGATGTTCATTCTGTAATGTTGATGTTAATTGTCCCATAATTACATCCGTTTTTTGGTGGGTCTACCTTGTGATTGAGACGTGTTCCTGAATTCCACGTTCAGTTTTAAAACAACACAGAACAATAACACAAAATGCTCAGCCTGAGCTTGAGGCTACACACAAAAGATGGCTACCTTTTTATATACAGTCTGTGGTATGATCCCTGTTGAATAAATGAAATATTTATTTTAATTAAATAGAAAAAATCAGATCTGTTTCATTTCTGTTTTTCAGTCCTGACGGGGTCTTTGAAAAAGTTGCATTTAGCTTTAAATGACAGCACATTTCATGTGCTTTAACGAGCCTGCTTCTCTCTCTGTGTCATAGTTATTCGTGTGAGTGGGGAGGCGTTGTTGATGGAAAACCATATCTGAAAAACCTGGAGGACTTTGGTAAGGCTGTACTGGAGGACCTTTGGATGGCTGTCAAGAAGCTGTTTATCGACGTGAGTAAATCTTTAACTTATAGAGGTAGAAACATCTGAAATGTTCCACCATGTGATCTTTATTCTTAAATTTCCTTTAAATAAACAGTGTAATTACTCGCCATCTCACAGGAAGGTGAGGAGGCTGAGGTTGCATCAGAGATGTTCGAACAGGAGGTCCACCAGGGGGCGATGCAGAGGCAGTTTTTCGGCAGGTCGAAGCTCTTGTCTAGTGCTGTGGATTTGGTGGAGCAGGCCCGGACCAAGGGAGGGATGATTGTGATGGAGGGAGGACCCGGAGAGGGTAAAACTGTCTTCATGGTAAATTTCTTCTTCTTACCTAGAATCTATCCAGCACAAGTTCATTTTCCTAGTTAGTATTACATTATCATTTGCACTTCTAAAAAATTTCCAAAAATTCTCTCCTTTAGTGGACGTGGATTTTAAGCTACTTAACCTATTACTTAATTTTCCAATATTCTTTAGCCTTTCCTGCTTTGGAATAAAAGGTGCAAACACATATATACAAGAGGCAACCCCAAGAATCACAGGAGGCCAAAAATCTAATTTTAAGTGAAGCTGAAATTAAATTAAATGTGTACGAGTTCGTTTTCCTAGTTAGTCTTTACTTTCCAGCTCATTTCCAAGAAGGCTTTTTAAAGGATGCCATCAGAGAAACTCTGTGGTGCAGAGGAAAATGTTTCTAAGTCAGGTGTTTTGGAAGTCAAACACGTCTCCTCATTTGTTTTTTGTTTCTTTTAAAAGGAACAAGAATTAAGGAATTGAGCAGTTTGGCCAAGTCTTAACCTAAACTAAAGGTAGAAATACCAACAAGGAAACCGCTTTGAAAAACATCACAAAGAAGGAAATCCATTCTTTGATGATATCCAGAGAAAGTATAAAATTATCATTTTATTTGTAGTTATTTCAATTTGTCCAATTACATTTGAGCATAAAAATTGTGTATAAAAACTGCATCTTGATACTTTTATTTTGTGGTCATTATCATTTGTGCTGGTTTACAGAGGCACTTTTTTTTTCATATGGTCACAAATATTCTGACCTAAAGATATTTACTGTTCCCCACACAGGCCGCTCTAGCTGACGCCCTCAGGACTGGAGTTAAGTCCAGGAAAAGCCTCGTCTACGATGTCATCTCTTATTCTACAGCCGCCAGCCAGTCGGCGCACTCTGTGGAAAACCTCCTTCGATGCCTCGTTAAGTGGCTGAGAAAGATGAAGGGAACAGAGGAGGAATCTCCCCTTCCTCACTCATATAAGTCAGTGACTTTTTCATTATTTTATCTGTTAGCTGCCAGTTGTTTCCAGCTGTCTGTTTTATGACAGATTGTTTTTTTTATTTTCTCAGAGATTTGCTGTCGGAGTTTCACTCCACACTGAGTAATATGAAGAGCACCAAACCTCTCGTGCTGCTAGTTGATGGGGTGGATATTGTCCAAGATGGCAGAGGTCAGATCAGCTCTGATTGGATCCCACAGCAGGTTTCACAGGTAACTTGGCCAGAAAATAAGGTGCTACCTCTCACATCAGAAAGGAGAATGGGAAAGATTTGCAACTTGGATATCTCTATTTCAAGGCACCTGTTGAAAGATTACTTTTTATAAGTTCACATACAGCCCTTATTCAAAGAAATACTTTTATTCTCTGCAGTGCAACTGTGCACATCTTTTACGTAGCGATTCACATATTTTAAAGTTGATGATCTGCAAAAGCTCAACTTTGTGTGGAGGCAAAAAACACAATTTTTACCTCACTCTCTACATAAACCTTTTCTTTATACGAGTGTTTAGATCTGCTCATCCATTCATTTATTTACTTACTTTCAATTTTAGCTCCAGTTAATCTCAGATTACCTTCATCTTGACAGGGTGTCTGCTTGGTGGTGAGCATCACGTCCAAAACAGCTCTGTTACAAACACTAGCCAAGAAAAAAGGGGCGGTTCTGTTTACACTGGGACAGCTTACCATGCCGGACCGAAAGGAGATAGTTCAGAAGGAACTGGACGCATTTGGGAAGAAACTTAGCGAGTCTGCTTTCAACAACCAGGTTCGTCTTATGGCATCTCTGAATTCAAAACTTTCTCTGGATGGTTAGATTTGTATTTTCTATTCATTCTTAAACTTTGCCCTGTGTTTGTGTGTGTGTTTGTCCAGCTCCAGACACTAATATCAAAGAAGGGAGCAGTCAGTCCTCTTTACCTGCACCTGGCCTGTGACGACCTGAGAAACTTTGCCTCTTTTGACAAGGTCTGAATCCACCACTTCAGCTACTTTCAATTTACATGAAAATTTCATATAACATGTAACTACAGTAAAGTTAATAGAGAAATGCAGGAATAAGAGAATTGAATATTCATAAAATTTTACATGTAGAAACCTGGAGGAGGGTAAGAACGTAGATCGACCAGTAAATCGACAGATTTGCTTTCATGCAGCGACATCCTCTAGCTGTGAAAAGATGGCTGTCTTTTCACATGCGCTGCAGTGCTGAATTTTCTAGGCATTGCCTGGCTGAGCTGTATCTTAGTATCTGAGAATGCAAATGTCAAAAGCAGTGTGTTCTTCAACTTGCCAGCTCACTATTCCATGTGATGTCTAAGTTCAGTAGAGTAACCAACTGCTTGGAGAATTCATTGTTCAAGTGGATGTCCTGTATCCTGCCTCCTGTATGCAGAGGTGGCTTCTGAATCACACACTCCAGTTGTGTGCTAGATTTAAGAAAAAGCAACTTTTCACAATGCCCTGCACTGGGTTCAGCCAACATCGTCTGGAGATCGTATGTAAAAGCAGCTTCTGTTTGTATTCCAGTTGAAAGATAGCCTGCAGGATTTGCCGCAGTCTCTGAGCCAGCTGGTGCAGTACAGCCTAGAGAGACTCTGCTCGCAGTACAGAGGCATGCTGGGACTCCGCAGGGCCCTGGCTGCACTCACCGTCAGCACCACAGGTATATCACAATATCATATTTCTACTACACAATTATCATGTAAATAATGCCCAATGAAATCACAATAATAATAGCAATATGATTAAAAATGTGATATTATTATTATTGTCATTATTATTATTATTATTATTATTGTCATTGTTGTTACTGTTATTGTTAGTAATAATATTAATAATTTTATATTTCTTGAGATTTAATGAATCTCATCTTTAGTTTTTGTGTATTTTTGTCAGTTTTTGGATTAAGAACACCTGATGGCCTCTAGTACAGATACTTGTCTGTATGATGGCTCCGTCATTGCTTATATCCTCCTCCACCATCCTCCTGCTAGCCAGAAGTCTGATCTGAGGAGTGAGCTTAAATTGAAGTGACCTTCCTGCTTAAACATGTCCTCCTGTTTATTGACAGGCCTGAAGGAGAGAGATTTGTACTCTGTGCTGAACACATGCAATGATTTGTCCTCGTGCGACGGACAAGTCACATGGCAGGAAGTGCTGCAGCTGTCCAGAAAGCCCAAAGGACGCATTCCTATGGCAACCTTCACCCGCATAGTACAGAGTTTACAGAGGTATAAACCCATGTGACTTAACAGTTTCCAGCAGAACATCACTGTTGGAATATTACATTGGTTAAACTTCATCTCTGATTATTTTCCAGTTGTCGAATCTATTAAACTATTCACAGAAAAGAAGGCAATGGTCTGTTGGGTGTCTTGAATTTCGTATATTATGCAAAATTATGGTATTCTTTTTAAATAAGGATTATGTCCTCCTTTGCATCTGTATAACTCAGATATTAATAAGAATAATGTATTCCCCTTTTTTCTTTTTTCCTTATGAACTTATCTTTATTGCATCTCGAGTGTTTATGTAAGCTTTTAATATAATTGTGTTTAGATGAACTTGCCATGAGCCATTTTGCACAATTTTAAATCATCATTAAACTTGAATCTTTTCCTGCAGTCTGATTGGTCCGTCTCATTGCCATGACACTGACGACGTGCTGGCTCTGACCAATCCAGAGGTGAAGCGAGCCTTTGAGGACTTTCTTCTCCCAGCAGAAAGTGACAGAACCAGAGCTCACCTTGTGTTGGCAGGTAAAGTACACATAGTTAGCTTCTAGTATACTAAGTGTAAACCACTGTATATTTAAATGATTGTGGGTTGTTTTTTGTTTCTTTTTTTTCCTCCACAGCTCATCTGTGGACACTGGCTGACCCTCAGGGACGAGATACCTTCCTTCACTGTGAGGCTAGCTCTGTCATGCACCTGCCTTCCAGCCTGGTTAGAAATCTTCAATCATTGATTCATGCTGTACAACATAAATATTAATAGAATACAGCAAACAAGCACTAAAAACTTAATAACTGAGTCTAAATAACTTATTTTCTTCATCAGCTTTTTTTTGCTACCACACACAGCATTGATATATCCAGTAATTTGTCATAATTATTGCAGAAAAGCACATTAAATCTAATCTTGTGGGATTAGGGCTTTGGGCTGCCAAATCCTAGCTAGAAATGATATTTTAACGTCTCACTGTTTGGCTTTGTTTAGATTCAAAGTGGGCAGCTGGATGCACTTTATTTCCTGCTTTCCAGCTATTATTTCCTTTATGCTAATGTACGCCACGGCTTCCTGCACCACCTCCTGGAGATGTACAGCTTGTATGGTGAGTATACTATATGATAAGCAGAACTTTCTGAAGCCTTTTAGATGGTTTTCCCTTTAATCCGTCACACCTCTTCTGTGTGCAACTGTATATATTTAAAATTGTTGCAAGGGCAAGTTTACACTCCTCAAAAATTCCTTATGTTTATGTCCTCTAATTTTTGCCTTTACTGCAGATAAGAAGCAAGTGTCTGCACCCTCGTGTAAGTACTTAAAACTACTTTACCCCCTACTCCTTGCCAAATGTTTTTATTCTTCATTCCAGTTTCTCTCTGTCCCCTCAGTTGCCATCCGGGGAGATTTAGAGGATTGCCATCGTTTCTTGGAGCGCCATGCCTCCACACTCTCCTTCTGGCCAGCTCTTTTCATTCAGCAGGCCCTCAGCGAGCCTTTGGAGACCTCTGCCCACATTTGGGCCAAAGGGATGGTGGGAAAAGGAGGAGTCCGGGTAATTGAGCGTCTGAACAAAGATGGCAATAAGATTGGTCAAGGAATGAGGTAAGGGTTTTCCTTCATAGGAATTTTATAGCTAGTAGAAGTCACTGGTAGAATTTCTGAAGTCTCTTACTTTAGTAAAAGTGATCATGCAACATTAAAAACTATATTATGAGTAAAAGTGAACTTAAGTACCAAAGTTTTAGCACCAATAAGAACTTAAAAGTCTCATTTTGGTGTACTACTGAAGTTTTACCTGGCTGACAAACTGATAAAGTATGCATACTTTAAAGGGACTGTGTGCAGGGTTTTATTAGTTATTGTAAATTTAATATTAGAATCATATCACCTCAGTTGTCAGATGACTATGGCTGAAGAAATTCTGTATAAAATCTAGAAGAAGATAAAAGTACACAAGTAAATTACATAAAAAAAATTTACTTCACCATAGTATTAGAGTAAATGTAGTATGGGATCAGCGTATCAGCAGTGAGATACAGAAGTGCATTACATATAATATGTATGTATATGCAGAGCAATTTAGTCTATATTCTTTTAACCCTTGAATTTAGTGAGCTGCTGTCGACCTTCCCCTCTGAACCGACCTCTCTGGTTTTGAGCCCGGATAACCAGATGATTGTGGTTGGTACCGGACAGGGAACTCTGCATTTCATCCACATGCAGACTGGACAGGTACAGATGCCTTTTATAACACATTTATCCCGGATTTTCTTTATGTTATGGATTAACTGGGCAGTTTGTGTTCATTCTTTGATTTTGTGATATTAATAGCAGACCTGATTAATTGTTCAAATGTTTGTATGTAGTTCGCTTTCATCTGATATTTAGTATCATTAACGTGCACCGTACATGTTTACTGCTGATTTTGTAGCTGGGTCATTTTTGGTTTCTCTAATCTTCTACCCTGTTTACACAAACCAGAATTAATGCAGAATTCATTATTTATTCATTCATAAATAATGTGTTTTTACACTCACTAAGAATAAGAAGCCTCATAAATTCTAATATCCACTTTCTCCCGGCTGTGAGCAGGAGGTGAAGTCTCTGATGAGCAGCTGTGACGGCATCTCGAGCTGTGTCTTTCTGAAGGATGGACATCTTGCTACCACGTCCTTTGATGGGCGAATTGAAGTGTGGGACATTGGAAATGGATGCAGGTGAGAGAAGTGTTAAAAGGAAAATTTCGAAAAGAATCCCCTGATGATGCTAGATTTAAATTGTCTAAATATAGCACTGAATGTTGATGTTTAAACTCATCTTACTCCTGTTTCTTCTCTAGGACTGCTCTTACTGATGGCCACACTAATACGATCACAGCAAGCGATGTCACTGCAGACAAGAAGTACCTCGCCACTGTTTCCCTTGACTTCATGCTGAAAGTAAGAACTCTTTTCTGCCTTGTCTTCTCTCTTAATTCTGTAACATTTGAAAGGAATACCGGCAAATGTGGGTCCAGCTCAAATAGTATTATGTAATTTAAGTAATAATCTAGATGTACACAACTTGAGTGTCCACCAAAAGAAACACTCTTCAGCTTGCATCATAGTCAACACAGTCAGTCTTTATTATATGTCTCATAAACAGTAAATAAAATCTTTAAAACATACTGTATAGACTAGGACTGTGCAGTTAATCAAATCAAATCAAAAAACAGTCACCTCAAGCTGCTTTATATTGTAAGGTAAAAGCCATACAATAATTATAGAGAAAACCCAGCAATCAAAATGACCCCCTATGAGCAAGCACAGAACCAGGCTCAGGGAGGGGCAGCCATCTGCTGCAACTGGGGATGAGAAAAAGAGCCAGAGATTAATGATAACTACTGATTAAATGCAGAGTGGTGTCTAAACACAGTGAAAAGAGGTCATTCCTCAATTGTATTAACCAAACCTGTTTCTGCTCTTCAGGTGTGGTCTTCTAATAAAGGTAACGAAGTGGCCTCCGTGCTCGTTAGATGCGCTATGAACTGTGTGACCTTTGACCCTGAGGGTCACCTGCTGGCTGCTGGCTGCTGGAATGGAAATGTGATCATGTGGAACTGGCTCCAGAATAAAAAATTAACAGTGAGTGATGCCAACAGTAGGTTAAATAAGTGGGTACAGGAAGCTCATGTCAGTTTAATTACAATATTTTTTGTACTGGAAGCTTTCTGGTTTCTTTTTGTAGTGTAAGTAAGGCTGCTGCATGCAATTTAAGGACCCTGTGAAGAACACAAGAGGGAATACATTCACAACAAGGCAATCTTGAAACTAATGGATATTTTCTGACAATGATCAAACTTTTTTATTAGCTTTTAAAAAAAATTGAAACCAGCAGATGATTGTTTCTTGACTGTATGTCCATTTAAAGTACACCATTTACAAATAAAAGTAATTATTTTTGAGTTTGCACCTTTTTTTTCAGTTCAAAGGAATCTGCTGAGTGTCTTGTCAGCTAATTTTTCTACCAATATTTCTTGAGTCAACATTGTGAGGTCTACAGATTTAAAATTGAAGAAGTGACTTTACCTGGCCTCTGCAGCAGCTGCATTAGCAAACACTACCAAACAAACCTAAGTATGTATATAGTCATCAAACTGGACAAGAAAGAAGAAACTGTTTTTTGGTTGCTGCATTCGTTTTCATTCTTTTTATTTGCCTGTCCAGTGTCAGTCTGTGTATCAAGAAGTGTGATGCTAAATCAGTGAGTCCTCTTATTTGTTATGCTCTAGTAGCTGTGGACAGATAATCACCATTATACTAACAGTATATTTAATATAGGATAATTTTTCCAGCCAAAGTGTAAAACTTTGAATTTATTTCACTGAACTTATAGAATTGATTACATTAAGTGACAAGTGTTTTTTCTTGAGCCTGCACTTTTTATTTCATTATCATTTTGAATGTCTTTTGAAAATATATGAATTACTTCTACTTAATATCTTTGGGAGGGGAAAAAATTAAGCAACAATAAATTGGAAGAGAAAAGGTAGCAGCTGAAAGAAGAGTAATTATTTTAGATAATGCACTCATTATTTTTCTCCCCTCTGTTTTCTCAGTCCCTGTGCGGTCACACGCGATCAGTGCGAAGTCTCTCTTTCTCTCCCCACTCCTCCATGCTCTGTTCTGGCTCTGTGTCCGGGGAGGTGAGGGTGTGGTCAGTGCCCACCTCCACCTGTGTGGGATGTTTCCAGGCTCACTGTGGAGCCACCGAGGCCCTCACCTTCTTGGAGGAAGGATCCATGCTTCTGAGCGCCGGCTCCGATCACATGGTGAGGCATCAAATCAGCACATAGTAAAGCGTCTGCTTTTCCCTTCATATGTTGCTTATTTTAATTGACATTTGATTTTTGTGATTTATGTGAAGTGACTGCTTTATCACTACTGTTATAGTGCAGTTATCAGGTGAAACTCAGTGCAGGAAGTAGCACCAGTTTCTTTCCATGAAAAGGAAAAAATAAAATTCACTGGTTATGAAACTAATGACCATCCATTTCTCTGTGATTTCTTTTAAAACAGCTCCAGCTCTGGTCTGGGGGACTTGGACGTTCTGTCACTGTATTAAAAAGTGAAGAGGTAAGATATATATTCTGACCACCAAAACCTGGTCATTCATATATTAATGTAGTCAGCGGACCTAATTTTTTTGGACACATGAACCCAGACCTCCAATCCAGTGGAAGGCTTTTACCTATTTGCTGGGCAGGGCACATATGCACACTATTATAGACAGCATAAAGGACAAGTATAATAGACGTCTTTCAATATTCATGTTTTAAGTGGGAGCAGGAACCTCCTCAGAAGAAACTAAAGGGTGTAACATCAGAGCCTCCTGTTCTGTGTGTGGCTGTGAACGGAGACCATGCTGCTGTGGGATACCACGGTGACGGCATCAAACTCTTCAGTCTCGGCTCAGGTGTGTTTATGAGCTATGAATGTTTCAATAATGTTTTGTGTCATCTGTTGGAGAACTTTGCTTTATAAATATACCTTGCCCCTTTGGGTTAGAGTTTAAAAGGTGTACACATTGTAGCTTTAATTTGACTGATGCTATATGCAAAAGCATTACGGTGAAGGTATAGCCATTAATTATCAAATTTATTTAAACATAATAATCAAAATTCAGTTCAATTGGCAATTTATTTAGATTAGAGGATAGTTGTGCTTTTAAAGCACTGAACTGCACCTGCTAACCATATCACTCTGCAGAATTAACCTTCCATTCTCCCCTGGTGAGAGGCTCATGCTTGTGACAGGATTTAAATATAAATAACATCTCGCCTCAGCTGAGCTGTAGTGTTAGTCACTTCTTTTGGTGGAGTTGGACAGTAGATTAAAAACAATTCATACATGAAACTCCTCAAATATGCCTAGTTTTGGAGCTGAAAACATTAAACAGTCCAGATGGGCAAAGAAAAATATGTGAAATTGATTTTGAAATCCAAAGCACCGTCTCTAGGTTTTTCTTTCCTTACACTCTCTCACGTCAGTGTGTGGATTTGTCAACAAACCAACCCTATCAAAATTAATTTTGTCTGCAGGTGAGAAGATTTGGGCCTCTAGGGACCTGGACGTGTCTGTATTGTGCATGCTGTGGGTGGCTTTGGAAGTGGAGCAGATCCAGGCTGACCTGCTGGTGTCTGGAGGAAGTGACAAATGTCTGCGGGTGTGGAAGAGAAAACAAGACAAGGAGGGAGTGATGGAAGGCCTGGAAATGACGAGTGTGTTTGGGGTGCAATCGGGCACCATCTTGGCACTAGCCCAAAACTCCACGTACCTGGCTACAGCTTCAGGTAGGTGTGATTGGTGGTTGTGATTATGTTTGCATAAAATATTCCTCAGCAGCAATCACGTAGTATTATGACTAAAAACTTTTTTTACAATGTTGCTCTTTGAATTAGATGACTTCACCATTGGGTTGTGGTTACTGACTGATCTGGCCCATGATGCTCCGATCCAGCCAACTTCTATAGTGAGGGGCCACAGTGGAGGAGTCACATGTCTGGCTTTCAGTCCAGATGGTGCACAGCTACTGTCTGGTGGAAAAGATCAAGTAATTGTGCTCATTTAATAGATGAATCTGCAGATTGTTTTCCACAGTCTATTGTTTGAATCTTGGCTGTGTTTTTACTTTTCAAAAAACATTGTGTATCCTGGATTCAGATTGGGCATACAAGCATTCATCATGTAGTTAAACCTTTTAACCTTTGTGGCAGACTTTAAATTGCCTACCTAAAGTAACTAAAGCTGACACATAAATGTAGTGGAGTTAAAAGTGCAGTGCCTCCATCTAAGATGTAAACAAATAAAGTGCATAAAGCTAAACTAAAGAACAGTATTTGAGTAAACACACTTGGTAATATTCCATCTCTGCATCTGGCAGACAGCTGGATTGATTGTCTGTTTATCTGTTATCATAAACATGTATTTGTTTCAGGCTCTGATGGTGTGGGATGTGAGTTCATCTCCTGCTGTTCTTTCTAAAGCTTTGCCTCATGCTCACAGAGACTGGATCACAGGCTGCGTTTGGACTCAAGACTGTGTGGTGGGTATTTTTTATATATTGTTTGATAACCAGTGGTTCTTAAAGTGGGGTCTGTGACCCACAGCCAGGGGGTCAGAATAATCTGCCATAGATAAATAAAAAGTGCAGATCTATAGATGTACTGGCACTGGCCCTACTTATCTTTGGGCCAGTGGAAGTAAGAGTGCAAATGGTGGTAAGCATATGCCTAATCCATGTTAGGAATATGAGGAGGTGCTTAGAAATTTTTCTTACCTGTTAAGTGTCCCTGGTACCTACAAGGTCTGAGACCTGACCCTATGTCACATTACTACCTCACATTACAACAGGATCAAATTAAATAGGGCTACTAAAAGATATGCAAGACAGACAGTATCAGGTAGTATCAAGAGAGTTCATGTGAAAATTCTTCAGTTGTAAGCACTGCATTTATGATAGTTAAGCTGTGGAACAGGTTCACAGAATTTTAAGAAAATTTGGTTTATTTAGATGATAAAAGAATATATAAAAGAAGGTTGTGTTTTCTTTTTCTTTTTTTGGAGCCAGAAGTGGTGATATTTGGATGTGAAGGTGGAGGGTTAGGTCATCAGCTAAGGCTAGCAGGCCTGGTGGACGAGTTGCAATCATACTGCATGGGAGCAATGCAGAGACAAGCATATCTGCTAATTAGTGTAACATACCAGTGCCTTGAGAAATTTGCCTTTTTCTTTCAGATAAGCTCTTCAAATGATGGTAGACTGTGTTTGTGGGACCTTAATGCTGGTCAGTGTCTGAGAGAAATCTCCTGGACAAGCCCACTTACCTCTGTGTGCTGTCTGGTGAGTGACTTATGCAGCAAGTCTTGGAAAATACAAAATTTCTGCACATTTTTGAGTAAAGAAGCTCCATAAATTGTGTATAATGTAGAGAACTGTTTAACTGGAGCACCACGTTGTCCCCTTCTTTGGTTTCATAAATTATTTTCCACGTTGACTTGCTCTGTGGCATTTTCTGTGTGCAGGGGCAGCATGTGATAGCCAGCTGTGCAGAGGGGGCACTGCATGTCTGGAAGTGGGAAACAAACACTGAAATCTGCCATATTTCTGCCCACATGAAGCGCATACACCACTGTTCTCTCCTCCCACATACAGGTACCGCTTCAGGAAAGCATGCTGGGACACAGTCTCCTCCTCTTTCCACCATATAGTACACTGTAATGAGTTAATATTGTGCATTTTCATATTAATGTTTCATCTTTTTAAATCCACTTTGTTTTTAAGAAAGCCAGAAGGAAGCCAAGTCAGAAGAGCTGTCAGTTTTCACAGCGTCTGATGATGGCACAGTGAGGCTCTGGAAACCCTTACAGGTCTGTCAGTCAAGACAAAAATCCTCAGAATTTTTGAAAATGTTCTCCTCCTCCAGCTTTATCTTCTCACTCACTGGGTGTGAATTTTTATGTCCAGGTGGAGCACTTTAGCACCTTCCAGGGTCACAGCGGTGGCATTCAAGGAGTCGTTTGCAAGCAGAGTGTCCCACAGTTCCTCACTGTTTCTGAGGACGGCTCACTGCGATGCTGGACGTGGACAGCAGGTAAAAATGTCAGATCTGCATTGATTCTTACTCCTAAAGAGTATGTTGCTTATCAGGTCGCTCTGTTTCAATTCCGCAGTGTTTGTTTTTGTTTTTTTTCCACTGTGAAAGATTTTCTCCTGTTTGGATAAAATGTACAGCTCTTATATAAATATCAATGATAGTACAAGTGGTTAAAAAAATACATAGCATGATCATATGTTGCATAACTAAGACTAAAATGACAATTATAGTAATTAAGTCTAAATTTAGTATTAAATGTAGGAACTTGTGTTTCTTAGGGGAAATACTTTTACATTAAGTGAACACTTTAAATCCTCTCACTGCATTGTTTTATTGTATTTTAACAGACCACCCGCTCATAAGTATCTGCAAATATCCATGTCTCCTGTTTCTTATTTCAGTCCAAGCTGTTTGGCTTCAGCTTATGTTAAAGTTTTGTAGAAATAAATTGAGACAGTCAGGCAGTAGAAACAGCTCGCATTTGACAGTGGAAGTTTAACTCTCAGTAAATACAAGTGCTTATGAAAGACAACACCTATAAACTCGTGGCAGAAGTTACATAGACAGACGCTGAATGTTCTCATAAAGTATGTCTAATGATCTTTAAAGGTACCAATTAAAATTGCTCATGAATATTGTGCAAGATTATTCACATGTTCTGTCTTTTCTTCACAGAGATTCCTGCAAACCTGAAAGGCTCTGTCACGGCTCTGCACTTCTGTCAGAAAGACGACGTGCTCCTCGCCGGGTATGAATCCGGTCTGCTCGAGTTGTGGCAAAACAGCACAGTGGTTGGCCACATGCAGGTGAAGGAATGCACAAAGAGAAGTTGTTTGTTTTTTTTTGTGTTTATTTTTGAACTCTTTTTCTGTGTTTGTCCCGACCGTGACATGCATCTTTGTGTTGTGTTCGTCAGGCTTCAGAAGGCCCCATCGCAGCGGTCTGCTCCATGCCCGATAGTCGGATCGCTGTGGCTTTTATAAACAATATTGTTATTGATGTTTGGAAGCTGGTGTGGAATAAACAACACAATGCGGCAAGGTAAACTTGAGATGACTGTTTGCTCATTTCGCCTGGTTTGATGCTTAGTAAAGATGGTATGAACATCTCAGCTCTGTGGTAAACTCACATGTTAAAACTGTTCTGTGTTGAATAAGATGGTTAAGTTTAACTGAAATATAAGCTGATCCTTCAGAGCATCAACAGAGTACGGAGACATCAAATGGTGTGTAATGAGTTTCTTCTTCTTCAATCTTTGTCTTGGTTGCTTCCAGCCTGGTGAAGGTAACCAACTACAAAGTCCAACAACCAGTGACGCGCCTCTTCTACTGCGCTGCCCTGATTGGGGTGGCCAAAACTGGAGAAATGTTTGACGTGGCAAAGATGAACACAGATGACGCCTGGCTACAAACAGTCAATAGGTACCATGTTTTTCATCCTTTTTCTAATCAGCCTTTCCTCCATCTTGAACTATATAGAACAATATAGAAGCTTTGGCAATGTTTTATAAAGACACCCACCATTTCAACAGTCTATATATGTGACAGAAAAAAGAGCAGATAAAGTATAATATGCTTCTTTTTAATGAAGACTGACCTGCTTATTGAGGAAGTGACTAAGCAGGTCTCCTGCAGCACATAATGGGTCTTATGGAGTTTTTGTTTTGTTCTTGAAGTATCTTCAATTAAAGAAACTTGAAATAAATCATAGTTCTGATGTGCTGAAGTTATATAATAGAACATTAAACTGTAGGAGATCTTGAATCAAAATGCTTATTGTTGATATTTAAATTACATTTTTTTTTTTAATAACTCTAAATGTGGCTTGTCTCTTATCAGTTGGCTCCATGGCCCTGATGTTCTCGGGGTCGTCCACAATGATGTGAAAAGCGTGTGGCTGGTGGGCGAATCAAACGGAGAAGTTCACATGGGTTTCTTTGTGAGTTTACTAACCAGCATTAAGTAAGATTAAAAATGTAAGGTAACTAAAACATATGGAGAGTATAAAGATGTCAGATTTAAGCATGTTTGTATATTAAATCTGAACACAGAATTACTCCTATAGATCCTTTATTATAGTGAGTGATCCCCACAGCAAAACAAAAATTTACATTTTATTTTTAGTTCCTTTTGTCTATTCGAGCATGCTCCTCATCTAAAATGCAAACTAACACTCATTTCAAGAAGGAAACAGTCCCCTTCCTTCCTCCAGCACCCTGGAAACCCGTCTTCTCTCGTGAACAGATTTAGTACATGTTTATAGGCCCCATCACTTCCACGTCTCATTTTGAGTGATGGGGCATCAAGGTGGCAGCTCTTCATTTGCAGAGTTTACATCTAGGCTACTGCTTAAAAGAAACAGTGGAGTCCAGAGTGATAAAACACATTTGAAAACACCCAAAGAAATTAAAAACAAAGATTTGTCTGTCAGTAGTGAAAGCAGATTCAGCAGACCTGCCCAGTTCTTATTGAAAAGTAACTGACTGCTGGCATGTGTCACTTCCCATGTGAAAAGTCCAAACTTAGTTTTTATTGGATATGAGATTTAGTTGACAGTGGTGTCCTCTTACTTTTCAGTTCACCATGGGTTCTGAAGGATACCTCTCATCAGGTTTCTGCTCAAAGAACATAATTTGCAGCGAGCAGGTGGAGGAGAATAAGAAGAGAAGCCTGATAACATCTGTGATGGTGGACAAAGGTACACACCAGACCTGCAAGTAAAAGATGTTTAGTTCAGTTAATTTGTGGATTGTACTCATGCTTATTCGATTAAATTACAGCATACGACTAATACATCACACTACCACTTATGACTGCCTGAGTTTTGCACCTGTGCTTTAAAAATGATGGTCAACATGATGCAGGGGATATTAAAACAATTAAACATGACTCCAGCACTTTTTCTCACAGCTGGCTAAGTTACAATGTTTCAGTCCATCCGGTATTCATCAGGTATCTACGCGACATCTCCTCATTTCCATATCCTACATACACATACAGGAAATGTCCCAATCATCCCAACATCCAATCAGAGAGCCACTGAGGTTAATCTGAACATGTGCACCAGGAGGCGGAGTTCATTTTTCAATTCAGCATTTAGATTAACGTTTAAGGCAAAAAGATTATAGACAGAGTGATAGTTCTATAAATAAGGCTGTATTTTATTGTATTGCCATTTTTATAGTTAAACAATATACTGCCATCCACACAATGTCTGAATTAAAGTGGGATCTGTGTTCCTCAGTTCAGCTGCTGTAACGTCCAACATCATAGCACAACAGTAGATGAACCACTGCATGCTACAGATTACTGGAATCACTACAATAACATAAAGTAGAGTGAATGTGTGTGTCAGTATTCTGTCACACCTTCAGTATTGTGTCTGTTTCAGAGTTTGTTGTGTGTGGAGATGCAGAGGGCAACATGTGGTTCAATCGTCCTCCGGAGCTGTCCTCGTGGAGCAACAGAAAGCCTGTAAGAGCTGCGAGAGTCGACTGTAAAACCAGACAAGGGTCAAAGCAGCTTTTTCTTTAGCAAGGAAACATCATTTTATTTGTTTTTAACTTAAAGCGAACCTTCTGTCGTGCAGACAGAAAATAAGAAAATGCTTTTACAGTAATGAGTGTTGATATTAAGTGTATGTTCAGCATAGGTCCAACTAATCACTGTGAGTCAATAGTTAATAGGTCCACAGTAAGGTCTGAGCATCTTTAACAAAGAAAATTCTCATATTTCAGGAGCTAAAATAGCATATCTGACATTTTTTTTCTGTGAAAGATTTTTATTTTCTTTATAGATGAAACAAATACAGTACTCTTAATTTAAATCGCAAATAATTACAAAAAAAAACAGCAGACATGTTTTTGGTAAAGCTGTATCATCAGGCCCTGACAGGAAAAAGACATCAAAAACAATTTTCCTCAGCTTTAGTAATGATGATGATGATGATTCATCTCCAGGCTCACAGTGACCGGATCAGTGCGCTGAGACTCACCGACAGCACCATCATCTCAGCCTCTTATGACCGGACGGTGAAGCTGTGGGACAGAAACACTAAGAAACAGGTACATTACAAACTCTCAGAAAGAGTCCGGTCATGAGTTTCTTTCCCATTTACAGTATTCCTGCTGAGTACTGCATATTGAAAATCTGATTTATCTTTTTCTTCTTTGCCTTTTTTACACTCTGATATGTTTCATTACCTCTGCAGAGGTGCATGCCACACAAATAGCAACATGTAGAATAAGATGGTACATTTAAGATGATTGTTTTATTTATGTATAAGTTGTAAATATGAGAAAGTTCCCAGGCCCTCTAGGCTGGATATTAGCCTACAATGCATGGCCCGTCACTTATTTTATCCATGTTAGTATCACAGATCATCATGTAGAAAAAAAATGTTGCATTATCTTCTTCACTTTCTTCCTGCCTCCTTTTACTCCCTGCAGGTGGGTATGTTTGTGTGTGGAGGTCCTGTTCTGACTTTGGAGGTGAATCCACGAAGACCCACCGAGCTGGTCTGCAGTGACGGAGGGGGAAATCTCTACTTCCTCTCCTGGAGAGAGTAATACTCTCTGTATTACACGCTAAACTTCAGGAGCTCCAGATATTTTGTAGTGAATCACAACACTAACCAAAGATGCTCCATGTTGACGTGTGCCTTTGATTTAGATGAAGGAGAGACTTGCAAATGTAACAAGAAAGTTGTCAAATGTTATCAGTTTAAGTTTTTGAAAGATTAGTGATCTTTTTGCTTTAGGGTGCGGTTAAGGTTTTAAATTCAAGCAGAACAGGAAAATATGAAAGGAGAAGTGAATATAAAACTCTTGAAAGGGGAAAAATTGGTGCAAGTGTTTACAGGGATTTGATTTTAATCCCCATTTAATGGAAATTCTGGGAGAGATCCTGATTAGCTGTATGAGGTCATCATGTATAACCTTTGCAACTCTAACTGTACTGAACTGCTTCAGTGTTGGCAGTCACCTCTAATAAAGTGCAATAAAAATATGCTGAATAAATAATACATCTGCACCCGGAGCTTTGTATTTAATTTCAAAGATTTATCTGTACATTAATTAGAAATGAATACCTGCATGAAAATGAAAAGGTTTTGAATATTAATAGATTTTAAAACATCTCTTTGCTCATAGGCTGCATTTGCACATTGTTACCTATGCTGGGTAACAGAGTGCAAAAGTTCATTTCTGTCAGTTAGCAGAGACATGGTCCATTTTCTGGTCAGTGACCTTGAAGGGCACTGTAAAACATTGGTACCTGTTTTGCTAATGAATGTTGGGATAAAAAGGACATTAGCCTGTATTTGTGGTACTTTTAGGATTGTACCATAGGAATAGGGGGAAAACTGTTTATGAAAAGCCTGCTATCCTACTTTTGTACCCTATGGCTGTAAAAGGAGTTTTCGAGATGGACTGACCACTCCCAGGTGAGTCCGAAAAACACACATTCACCCGGGCCACAGGCTACAGGTAAAACAAAATAGATCCGCCAGTTTGAAGCGTAAAGCTCAGATCTGTGGGTAGTATCAGCTCGTTTTTTTCCTGCCATTTTTTTTTTTTCCAACAGAGGGAGGATCCTGGCCATACGCAGCTCTGAGTGAAAACAGACGACTGTATCGACACGAAGGGCACACGAAGTCCTACCGAGGAGCGGGACTTTTATCTGCCAACCTCGGTGAACAAACGGAACACGTTCACTAACGGAGACAGCAGCTGACTAATGGTGCGTTAACGTTGGACAGCCGGACGGTGGCCGTTAAAAATGTCATGATGAATACCCTTTTAAAAACAACAAAAAAAAAAGTTACTGACAGTAACTGTAACCTGCTGTCTCTCTGATAGGAGCGGTACAATAACCATGATTTGGCGCCGGAGTGTGATGCAGGAGGGCTCTCTGTGAGTATAACTTTAGTGTTTTGAAGTTTGTTTTTGTTTCCTGAAGTCAGTGTCCATATTCAACACTTTGCTGAATCTGTGCGCCTGCTCAGACATGCACCAGTACGCGGAGAGTTGCTCCTTGGCTGTTAAGCGCACACAGAGCACTTTAAGGAGATTACCGGCTGACTTTGAGGTTTATTTTGAGCGAGCACGGCCGCTTTAACTCACTAGGGCGAAAATATAAAAGTGGGGCAGTCATTCACCCCCCTCAAAAGGGGAGGAAACTGAAATGTGACCAATCAAAATATGATGAATACGCTTCAAATCTCACGAAAAACAAGACGTGGCTCATTGATTCTGTATATGAATCCTTAGAAATATCAATCCATAGGTCTGCGGGAACCCCATATTGGGTCACCAAATAGATTTGAGGGTTCATGGGATAGTAAACGTTTCAGGAAAGAAGTAAATTGACTTATTTTGGATGGAAGCTCGATTCTGTCACTGAAAACTCTTAGAAGTCTGACTTAGACAACAGTTTTGTTTTTGTGTTTTTAGTGGTGGAAACTGCTCCATATTTTTGGACAGTGTTTCTCTTAAATAGTTTTTTTTTTTTTTTTAATATGTTGTGAATAGAAGCTTGTTTCTGTCACTGGAACGAAAGCTGTAAATCAAAGTTTCTGGTTACTGTCTCCATCCATCCATCTCCATTCATCCACTTCCGCTTATGCTTTTCAGGGTATCTCAAAAATTTGAATTACTGGGAAGTAAATCAGTAAGTCAAATACTTGAGATATGTAACTCACAATTTTGAGAGAATAACCCAAAATTTTGGGATACCAACTCCAAATATCGGCTCATCTGTGCCTGGCTTTTTTCATTTTTTTTTTCTAATTGCTGAAAACAAACTTCCATACTCTACAATAAAGGCAAATCTGCTTTGGTTGCTCAAATCTCAAAAACTACTGACAAGAGAAATTGATTTAAATGTCCTGTAACACCAGGCCAATCAGTACAATTCACCAAACTAGAGATGTTTAACAGAGACGCATGCCACTCAAAGAATAGCAGAAAAATAAAAATGTATAAAATCTAAATCTAGAAATCTGTTTTCAAATTACTGAATAAATAATTCTAATCTTGACAACATGAGGGTCTGTACTGAACAAAATGGTACAAAATGAAGAAAATGAATGATTTCTCTCTGATACGTGACCTTTACTATACTGGATCAAATACTGCATAATTTAACCTCTTCAAATGTTATGTCTGAGCTGCTCCAAAAGAAGACCACATAAGTGATCAGAAGTATTGTGCTCCACTGCCACACGTCCTCTTTTAAGTCGTGCCTACACAAAGTTGTACCCATACAAATAGGCAGTGTGAAATTTTCCCAACACTATAAATATAATAATCAGCCATCAAATTTTCAAGACCAGACTTTAAATTCAAACATGAGACTGGGGTGAGATAAAAATCATTATTAAACTTTTTAAAAATATTTTCAGTTTCAGTCCAGACAGCAGAGCTGTGATCAGTGAGGCAGTTTTATAACACAATTATATAATTTCATGTCAGTGTTTCTTTGAGGTGCATTTTAGTGAAAAATGTCTCTTCTTCACTTCTCAATCAGCAAAAAGCATCGTTATTCGGTGGGATATTCAAGAAATCCTCCAAATCTACTGATCCATCTGCACAGGTAATGTTGCAGCGTTAATATAACAACCCCTTTTATACTTTAGCTAATTCATTAACTTGAGACAAAATTTGTTTTTTGTCATTAAATTTAGAGACAATTATCTTTATTATTCATTAATTGGAGATTTTATCCATGTTATTTATCCTCATGACACTGAGTACTTTTCTATTATTAAAATCTTGAGTACCATGCATTTATAAAACTCTGAAACTATATAAATGAGAAAAACAATGAGTTAATAAGATTTTATATTGACATTATTGGACAGTTTATCAGCCAGAGGTGAGCTATCAAAGAGCAATGCCAGTCTGACAACACCGCGGTGAACATGAGGTGTTTCTGATCATCTAGTTATCTTTGATTAACCCTGGGTTAGGGTTAAATCTAACCTAAATTTTACCCTTTAAATATCCGCAGGACACAAAGCAGTGTTTTATTGTCATTTTTTTCAGGACAAAGGATTGTTTAAAGGAATGCTTAAAAAGACAGACAAATCTGCCAAAGAGGATCATCCACAGGCAGTGGTGGCCAAAGTACTGACATTACAAGTAGAAGTACAAGTACTTGTGTTAAAAACTACTCTGGTAAAAGTTGAAGTACTGGTTCAACTTCTGTACTCAAGTAAAAGTAAAAAAGTAGAGGCTCT